>VZRH01002693.1:441322-496242 GCA_013397555.1 Urocynchramus pylzowi | reverse complement strand
TTTTTTTTTTTGGTTTTTTTTTTGGTTTTTTTTTTAGTTCAACAAATGTTTGCCTTTTGCCTTTCCCACTTTTTGGGTAATTATTTATTTATTTTGCTGTTTTTTCAGATCATGATTTTTTTAATTAATAGTTTGCTTTTATTACATAATGTAATGTCTTAAAATGCCTTAAGAGTTTGTCCACTCTTTAATCTTGCTGCTCATCTGGTTATATTACTTGCCTAATTGTTATCACCACAGAATGAAGTTTTTGAGGCATTTTTCATCATTCCAACATCACATTGCATTTGCATTATGGCTATGAGGTTGTTTCATAACATATGTATTGTTCTTTACATATAAAACCAAAGTGAAAATAAAAAAAAACCCCAACTATTAAACATGCTTTACTAATGAATGCTGACCAGTTGTATCCAGTACAGGGACCAGTATCCAGACAAACTTTCTATTTCAGCATATCTGTTTTCCAAGAGGTGTGGATACTGCAGCTTTGATTCAATGCAAGAAGTAAGTGCTTGCATAATATGAGGATCACAAGTATTCCCATTTGGAGAAGCCTTTTGCTGCCACACAGAGTTTGTAAAAGTTCAGTGCCTTTCTGAGTGTGTTGTGCTGCAGTTCATTTTTCATGTTTAAATCTAGGCTGTTTGCAGCTGTATTATCGCATCAACATAATCGCTGACTTTAAGATGTTCATTTGGGATTTATCCAACTGTAACTAGATGGAGAACTTAGGCCCTTGTAGGTCAACAGATGTGTGTTTCACCTCTGCTGCTCCTCTGAGTGAATACTGGAATGTTTTGCAGATGCTGGAGGATTAATTTGCAAGCACATCTCAGATCCCTGTGATGTATTCAGTAGCAGAACTGCAGAAAAACATTTTTAATCTGTTTTGTACACTGGAATTATAGTTTGAAGACATAGTTCAGTAACCAGACTGCAGCTTTAGAAGTGCTTCAGTATTTTGCTGTGTTTTTTAATGATTAAACTTGAAATTACAAAGGAATAGTTAGTTGGATGTTTGGTGCAAGCTGACAAACTAAGACTATAGATACAGGGTAAAAAGGTTCTAATATTAACTTGATGTTTTCTTTCAGTAATGGCCTGAGCTAAAATTATTCTTTCCTCAAATAAAATTTTCTTCTTTCTGAAGAATTTGAATATCCTCAGATCACAGATGTCTCATTTGTTGAGGGGGGTAGTTTTTGATTCTAATGCAGTATTTATTTGAAAAGAAACTGTACTTCCATTGAAGAAAATTAAAGAAGAAGGAAGATATAAAAAAAATTGCACGTATTTTGCTTAATAAGCAAAACAAACCAAAACAATCTCCAGACTGCATCTCAGTACAAAATATTGTAATATAAACTGTGTAATTTAAGTCATTGTCACATTTTCTACAAATTCATAAGAGCTTGGAGAAAAGATTGTTTATTCAATCCAAATACTATGCTAAAACCAATCAATTCAAAAGAAATAAAAACCAGAAAAGAATCCCACCCACCATTTTCTGAATGAGGTGTTTTCACATGTAAGTAACCTGTAAAGATTGTATTGAGTTCTTATATCTGGGTAGTATGTCACATGGTATTTGCCACGAGCTTAGATAAAATATTAATAAGACAAAAATAAGTATTAATTCACAATGGTGAAATAATCAGTGAGAATCTGGTCCTTACAGAAGTTACAGGAACTTTTGCAATTATCTTATAAATTTGTTTCACTCACAAGGTAGAACTGTCTTTATCACTTAAGTCATTGCAGAATATTCACTACTGAGACACTGCAAACAGTGTTTTGAGAAAGCTAAAAAAATAACCATCAACTATGGTCTGTCAGTCAAAAGTGATGGTTGTATACAAATGGCAAAGGTATTTTCATTTTATACTTACTGAAAGTTTCAAGCAAAACTGTTTTGTGTCAACATCACTGAATAATAAAACTTTCTAAATAATTTTGCCGGTGTAGGAGCTGGATTTTGAAGCTAAGACGAGCTATACCTTGAGGATAGAAGCAGCCAATATGCATGTTGACCCTCGTTTCCTGAGTCTGGGGCCCTTCAGTGATATGACAACAGTGAAGATAATTGTAGAGGATGTTGATGAGCCACCTGTGTTTACTTCACGTCTGTACTCCATGGTGGTGTCTGAAGCAGCAAAGGTTGGCACTATCATTGGAACTGTAGCAGCCCATGATCCAGATGCCTCAAATAGTCCTGTCAGGTAATTGCAAGAGTTCTTAATTATTTATTCAGCCTTTGCATTGAAGTTTTTTATCTTGTGGTGCGAGGGGCTTTGGTTACACTGGAAGTTATTAATAAGCTTTATTCCCTTGCAGAGAGAGATTCAGATACTCTGAGTTTGCACGGTTTAACTTTCATAACCTGAACTACAGAACCTCTGGGAAAAAAAAAAAAAAAAGAAAAAAAAAGTTGACATTTCTGTGAAACAAAGAAGAGAAGATAATGTTTCAGAATCCCAAACTAGAGCGATCACCTAAAAATGTTGCTCATATTTATTACTCTAAGCTTAGGAAGAGTCTATTATTATCTATAGCAAGTTATGTTCTCTTAAATCAACCAGGATCAAAAATTATATCTATACTATACCTGTATGCTTGAATAATGATTCATAGTCAGTGTACACTAGGAATCAGAATGTAATAGGACATAAATTCCCACATGGAAACTGGAGCTGAGGTCCCACAGCAGGAAACGTTCAGAAAACCTCTTTATGTGAGAGAACTAGACAGTATGAGATGCATCCTGTTATAGTCAGAATGGTTAAAGACTTTTGGTTTTGTAATTTTGGTGCAGCCAAATATCTTCCATTTGAATGAGAAGAGGTATGATCACTGGAGATTCATAAACTGTCAAGGCCCTCTTTCTTTGTCATCAGTGTCTGAAAAACCTGCAAGTCTTCCACAATATAATGTCCAAGATCATTAAAAAAACATCAGAGAACACAAATTCTCCATCTTATGTTTGCCTGTACCTAAGGTCAGAGCTCAAGGGCGAAGACTCACCACCTTAGCAACACCAGTAATGACCTGCTTGTTATTTTTCTTATGCAGAGTAGTAATATTAGTTCTCAAAGGAACATGCAAAGGATCTAGCGAGTAATGGTTATAACTTAGGAACTCTGTGAATTTAAACACCTGCAGGGGGAGGAACTCATACACAATTAAAAGTTAGTGCTTAGTTTCATTTGTTTTTATTGCTCACTTCGGGCATACATAGGAAAGATCTTTGTGGGTACTTGTTTTGGTAATGTTATGTCTTTCATGCATTGAAAATGAATTTGGGAATCAAGTGTAATTTCTAAAGCAGAGATCTTTTGCAAAAGTAATGCATATGTTTCACTCCTAGAGGTGATGCAAGTGTTCTATCTCTTCTGTTATACATTTGCAACATATTGAAAATAGCTGATTCCTATCACGTATAAACAAGTCCTAGATGAATGTTTGGCATGGGTTTACTTGTGAAATTTATCTTTGCTGTGGCAGTATTTTCTGGCACTGATGTTAGCATCTGGTGTATAATATCTGGTTACCAGAATAATTTAGAATAGGCTTAAACACAGTTCCATTAATGCAGGCCATGCTCAGAATGCTTTTGACTCCTTTGTAAACATAAAGATGAGTTTATTGGCCTTGATCTGGTTAATTTTTACAATTCCAGCAAAAAAAAAAAATAATTGTATCACCTCTAACATCTTGAAGATTCCTTATGCTTCAAAGTTTCTTGGAATTTGAGGGAGAGGAAAAAGGAAAAATAGTGAGGATTTATCTATGTGCTTGTGAACCTGCTATGTACATGGTCAAAGGTACTGAAATAAATTATAATTTAAAGTTGTTCTACATATGCTCTGATATATCAGAGATAGATTCACCTAAAATTGGAATGTGCTAAGGAGGATTAATGCATAAAACTTTTCATGATCTGTTTAAGGAGTTTAAACTATTAATCTATAAATAAGTATTCCAACTTCCAAACATTGGATTATATTGATACTGATTAAAATCTAGATTTGTTAAAATTCAGAAAATGTTGAAATTACAAGATCAGACACAGAACCTTGACAACACCAAGGACTAGGGAAAATAATAAATGTTTTGAAAATAAGAGGTTATCTCATAAGGACCAGAGAACTAGTGATGTTTGAACTAGCTTAAATAAAGGATTTAAAACTCCTGCAGCTCAAAGATTTTCAAGTGCTATGGCTGTGAGGAATTAAAGGATTAAATATATTTAATTTTTTTTTTTTTTTTTTTAGAATTTGAGTATGGATACAATGCTTATAAATAAGGGAAACTGCTTGCTTCTTATGCATAGCATTATTTTTATCTTTGTTTCATAAGGAGATCGTCCAATTTATATAACTTGTTTGCTTTTCCACCCTCCCCCTCTCTCTCCCTCCTTGTCTCCCTCCTTTATTGCTTTCTTCCTTTTTGTCTTTCTCACCTCTTCATCTCCTCCTTTTCTCCTTCTCCTTCTCTTTCTCCTCCTTCTCCTTTGACTCTTCAAGTTGCATAATGTTAGTCTTAGTAATAGGGAAATCTAAAGATTTCTAAGGGAAATCTGGCAGGAGATTGAATCTCAGCTGTGAGGCCTGCCAAGATTGACTACATAGCAGAGGTGACAGGTACAGTCTCGTGGGGAAACTTGCCAGCCTCAAAGCAGCTGTAGAACACCTCTGACCAAATAAACAACAGTGCTGGCAAGAAATAAAGTGAAAAATGGCCTACAGTTAAGGCAAAATGAAAGAAGAACAGAAAAAAGTGAAAGAGGGAAATCAGTAATCCACAAAAACTGCTGTTACTGTTGTTAGGACTCGTTATTCCCTCTCTCACTGTGACATAATACAGGTAAACAATTCTAATTATGTAACAAGCCTCTGCACTTAGATTATACAGTTAAGAGGGAAAGATAAAAATTCAGTAATACAGTAAAATCTATATTACAACATAGAACAAACAAATAGTTTCATAAGATCATTGTGGCTAATACAGTAAAATGTATATTACAACACAGAACAAACAAATAGTTTCATAAGATCATTGTGGCTAATACAGTAAAATGTATATTACAACACAGAACAAACAAATAGTTTCATAAGATCATTGTGTCTAGGAAATCACATTTTTTAATTGCCTTGCATAACTCTTTCTTTCCAAGAAATAAACCAAGAATTTGGTTTATGTTATATCAATAATCTAATATATCATCAGTGTGTCAGTAATTGCAACAATCACACTTGATCCAGTTCAGACATTTTAATTCATTCTGAGGGTAGGGAAGTGCTCTGGAGTCCATACTTGACTTAAATGAGAGTGCAAGAATCTGACCCAATTATAAATCTAATGTCAAAAATACTCTAGTTGTAAATCTAAATCTGCCTAATGAGCTGTCCCTTACTCTCAAAAGGGATATGAGAAAATCACCCACAGGTGTTTTGACCTTTTCTCTTATGCTATCTTCAGTTTGCTGAGGAGCTCCTATGGAGCTCCCCTTCCTAAAACAAACTGGGAGGTAAAGATGTGTTAAGCCAAAGAGTTCAAGGCATGAGCCTGTGTTTGTTTAATGATAGTAAAGCACTGTGAGCTGACAGTGATGACATAAATCCCTTGACCCTAGTCTGCATCGTCTTTCCTTTTTCCCCCTTCCCCTGCAGCTCTGGGTGACTCAGGGGTTCTTGTGCTGGTGATAGAAAGCTCTGTGCTCAGTCTGCCAGCCCCATGGGATCAGTGCCCGGCTGGTACAGCCTTGTAGCAAATTTCAACTCGCCTTCTCCTTAGCTGGCTCTCAGGAGGGTGCTATTTTATTAATTCCTGAGTTTGTTTTACAGCATAGAGGAAAAAAGAAAAGTCAGAGAAATACCTATAACCTTTCTTAAGATGACACTATGGGAGTGTAGCCCGCCACTGTCATCACAAGACACTGTGTAATTCTCTCACCTTTGCAAGTGCCTTTGCTTGTCTCAATGCCCCAGGGAAACTGGACTGAGCAATGCTCAAACTAAGGAAACAGTGGAAGTGCTTTCCCTCTAATAGGAAACCAGTGAAATATTTTTACAAGCTGTACATGAGCATAAATTAAAAGTTTCTTTCATCCTTTACCTAGGTATTCGATAGATCGAAACACAGATCTGGAGAGGTATTTCAATATTGATGCCAACAGTGGCGTCATTACAACTGCCAAATCTTTGGACAGGGAAACTAATGCTGTTCATAATATCACAGTTTTGGCCATGGAAAGTCGTAAGTATCCATAGAAAGATTTTTATCGACAGTTTGTGTGTAAAGCTTCAGGCTTGGTTTTGATGAGCTTCACTCAGAGAAATTCTGGCAGCTACAAACTGTGGCAGATAAAAATAACATATTGCTTAATGCAAAAGAAATCTATATGATAAAAATTTAAAAATACAGCAGTTTAGGTGTTTGCTCTTTCATTTGCTTCACACCTTGTGTATTCTTTTGTCTTCTGAAAGACAAGTACAAAGGAAGATGAAATATGTTAAGTCAGCAGTCTCACACTAAGTGTCATTACAGGAAAGGTGATATGGAAGATAGGGGAGAGTGGTTACCCCATCTCAGTGAGGGCACTCAGAGTTGATTGCTGTTGGTCATTCTTAGAAGATATAAAGAAAATTACTGTGAAAATTACATGTGAATGCTAATGTGGTTTCATTTTCCTGACTTTAAAGTACCACTGTAGATGTTATTTTGTATTTGGTATCTTTTTCTGGTGTAAGAGAAAAAGTGCTAAAAAATGTAATGCTTCAAATTGCTACAAGAATTCCTCTAATGCAGTTCTTCTAATTCTTCAAACATAAACTCGTTCTGCTTTGAATACATTTTGTAAAGTGCTTTCATATTTGAAGAATTTATATCTTCAAATTTCATCTTTATTACTACTCTGTTGGGCTGTGATAATAAAAAATTATCAGTTTTCTGGCTTGCTATTGTAAAAATCATCACTTCTTGATTTCACTGAGCTTTCTTTAACATTCAACTTGAAAGTTAAGATTTATCATTTAGTGTCTCTATGAATCTACCCTCTATTATCACAAGCAGAATTTTGGTTTAAAAACACAAAATAGAAAACATAAATTTTCCTGGGTGGTAGCAAAATTGATGAGGTAGACAAGGGGCATACCTGACACAAATGAGAGTCTAGAAACACAAGTGAAAACTTGTACTGTTTTAATTTATATTTATGCCTGCTTGGTTTTCAATAAGCTTAGTTCAGCAGAGGAAAAATTTGGTGTCAAAAAGGCTTATTTCTCTGGTATTTCACATATGGTATAAAAAACAACTAAAAAAAACCCCACCTTGTGATTTATATTTGGATGCTTAAAATGTTTATTAAAATGTGATTGCAATACACTATAAAAAGATAGATACATATTTGAAGTTTTGTAAAGTTTTTTATTTTGTCCTGCTGTAACATTAATATCAACATTTTTGGTAAAAAAAGGATTATAATAACCCTTTTCCCTGCTCCAAAAGAGAAGCAAAAAAGTATTGCACTGATGTCCCTATGCTTAGTCCAAAATATAATTGCCATTTAAGGTTAAAGTATGACATTGGGGACTGAACATACTTATAGTTTTGCTAGTGTATCAGTTTAGGATATGATTCATATTTAAGGTGTTCAACATGTTAGAGAGAGTATTGAAATACTTATAAATAATACTTACAAATACTAGTTGTGTGTGCACTTTAAATACCTTGGGATTTGTGGAATGTGGCCTTATCTAGTTTTCTCTTACACATAGCTGATAAAATTCTGGTTTTGACTTCTCAATAGACTGATCCATCTGAAGTTCAGCCAAAAAAAAAAAAAAAAGTTTAACCTATAATAATCATGCTGTTCCAAGTATGAATAGTGATGTTCTGGCTAGCTTGATGATGATTTTACATCACCTTGCTTTTATCCTTCCATGTGATTTGATTCAATGCTATGATTAGTGAGTAAGATTTCCAATTTATCCTGAGAGTAAAATCTTAGGTTAATTGAAGCAGCTGGAGCACATAAATGTTGGTCCAGAAGATCAAGACAAGAGCTTCCTTTGTATTTGAGGGAGGGATTATAATTGATTTGACATGCATATCCAAAAGAAGAATGCAAATAAAAAAAGATAATGACCTTCAGAATAACTTACAAGGATCTCTTCTTAATTGTTTTAATGGACTTTTTCCTATAGAGAATCCAGCACAGATTGGGAGAGGCTATGTAGCCATCACAATCCTTGACATCAATGACAATGCCCCTGAGTTTGCCATGGAGTATGAGACAACTGTCTGTGAAAATGCTCAGCCTGGTCAGGTATGTCTCAAAAGGTTTTATGTTTATTTTTACCAGATAATCAGCCATTCTTTTTGAAAGCCTTCCAGGTTTAAGATAAAGAAAAATCCTCTTATAACAGTAAGAATGAGGCTCTGATGAACAGTACAAGCAAACAGTAGGAAAGATCCAGGTATAAAAATTATTGGTTGAAAGTAGTGTTAAAATCTCTGGCTTTCTTACTTGTACAACTGATACATTTTACTTAATTTACCTAATTTTGAATAATACTGAGAATACATACTTCCTCTGAATTTTTGTGGGAAGTGGGAAACAGTAACACAAAGGTCATTCTGAGACTAAATGTCCACCATTCTGAAAATGAGTACACACTTTTGATCCCCCTAGGAAGTATGGACCTTAAGGTCACAGTTTCACAATAAGAATGTATTCCTAATTTTTATTCCCATATTTTCAACTACACAAGTATCTTCCAAGTAGTCCTAGACTTAACTAAATCTATCGCTTGTTGTTTGTCCTTGGTGTCCCTCATATTTGGCCTTTTCCTCTGTACTTTGGAAGACCTCACAAAAATACATGTACTTTGTCAGTCTCTCCTCCCACTTCCAAAAAACTTGTAGATGTTGCACCTGCATAGATCCTACATATTTCCAGGAAGACTTTGTGCTTTTGTGCCATCTCCCAGTGTACTGTCCTTCCTGTGGTAGATGTATATTGCACATCTCAAAATCACCTCATAATTTAAATTCTGATAAAAACCCACTATAATTATTAGCTTGTGTGCATGAGAAACACAGACTATGCATGCTCTTATTGTTGTACCTCTCTGTTTTCCCCGTGCTCTGATCAGAACTGGACCAGAGATTTGGAGTTGCCAATTTTTGTGGATTTTAAGCAGTGGTGATGCTTTCTTTAGAGGTAGATTTTGACAGAATTTTAGAAAATGAAATTTTAAAAAATATTAGTAATGAAACTCCAGAAAACAATAATAATATACTTATGATGTGCCTTTCTGTTTTCCATTATATTAAAAAAAAAAAAGTACATCAATTCAAATGCTCAAAACCATCATGGTTTCCTTGAGAAGGTTTACAACATTGACTGCAGCCACTGATAACTACACTGAGATCCATCCAGAAGACACACTTCTTCCATTGCTATGTAGTTTATTGCTCCAAGCTCTGGTGAATCACAAGACCTAACTTTCTCCCAGAGCTTGCAGAGCATTGCTTTGGCCAGTAAATTTGGTACAGGTAAAGAGTTGAGTCACACATTAACAGTCTCTGCATCCTTCAGAGATTAGAAAACCAAGATTCAAGATGATTAGAACTCGAGGGAGGGTTGATATTTTGGTAGGTAACAGAGGAGTTATGTAATGTACATGTACATATGCTTCAATGAAACCCTGATGTATCTCAAAACAGGTGATCCAAAAAATTAGTGCAATTGATAAGGATGACCCACCAAACGGCCATCAGTTCTACTTCAGTTTAACAGCAGAGGCAGCAAATAACCACAATTTTACATTGCAGGACAACAAAGGTAAGAAAATTTTGATTTGGTAATTATTCAGCAATAGCACCTTCCATTTTCAATGCAGCATGCTTATTATGACCTACATAAACTTCTGTTCTGGTAAGGATATAAACTACAATCATTCTGCCAAATAATTTTATCTGTAGACTATTTGTCAAAATAATTAAGCTGTTCTTTGAATCATTTAAAGCCTTGAGCCAAACAGAGCAGCATCAAATCTTAAAATATTTCTTTTTTTTTCCCATCAATCACTCTTCACTTTTATGCATGTATTTATAGGTTTTTATCTAAATTAGATTTTACCTTGGGGCAGTGACTGAAAAATGTCCAGGAATTCATGTCTTATTAATATAACTCAGGGCATAAAAAATGAGTACACGATAGATGGAGATGTTTTGTGATTTGTGGGGTTTTGTTCAGTTTTTAGAAAAACACATCTTTTCAGTAATTAAGTATATCCCCTTTTGAAGAATGCTTTTGATAATGAAAGCTGCCTATAATATTTGCAGAGACTTCTTAAGACTGTTTCCTCAAAGACTCCCACTGACATCCCATTTCTGTTAGTTAAAATATCTGAGAACACACTCTAATTACTGCCCTCATTAGTTGCACTGCACAGTACAGCAGCTGGGCACGTGTCAGGCAGTTTAGCTATTAGCTGTAGCAAACAGAACTAAATAGACAAGGTATTTCTCTTGCATTGCTCTTTTATGGATCAGTACTTGGCCAGAGCTACAAAGTCATCCTATTAGTAAAACAAGAAAAAACAAACATATGGACACTGAAGGACACTGTTTGTACAGGCAGACTTTGAATAATAATCAGTAAGTGTGACCTAATAAAATTCTCTCACACAGGTCTTCCTTGCCTACCTTACATGTAGTTAATGAAATGCTTAATTTTCTTCATATGAACAGCTTGCAGTTTAAAACTGAAGTCTCTAATAGTAGCAGTGATCAAAATAATAAAAGTGCATTAGAATAGGACTGTTCAGAAATCTGAAATCATGAAAACTGTAGAGTAGTTAATGAAAAGAGACCCTCTTCCAGAGAACTTATAATTTGATAAGAGTAATACTAGACTTTTGTAATGCCTGTAAAATCAGTGAAGGTACAAGACACAGCAGCAGCTGCATTAATTAATTTTATGCATCTCTCGTGTGATGTTATACCAAGACTTGTTCGCATATTTTGTCAGATAAATCATAATATATGACACAATAAGATAACTTTACTGGCTACCAATGTGTCTGTCTATGGATAGATAGGTGAGTAGATAGATACACAGACCAACTGAATGAACATCCTGGGGGATGTAACTCCCTACCTCTCAGGAGCTCTCAACCTGTGTTGTACACAGTGAGTTTTGCACATATCTACTTGAACACACAGGCTGTTTAATCACCCAACTCAGATCACTGTCAAACTATACATTTTAGACTGATTATAACAGCCATCTTGAATCTCAGAAAAGTCTGAAAACAATAGCTTTTCTTTGATTCATGCACAATTCCCTTGTTCATTGGACAATTCCAGCACGGACTGGAATTTTTTTGCATTGAAAAAAATATTTCATTGATCCTCAGAACCTATTCTCCTATTACTGTGGTCCTTGCTTCCAGTAATCTGATATCTATATCTCTAAATAGTAGAAATAGATGCTTGTAAATTAACTGGAAACATGTATTTAGATACCTAATCTGATCACTGAAGGGTATTTTTTTCTTTTTATAATGATCTCATCTTCAGTTATCTATCCAGACTGTGAAAATGGGAGCTTAGCCAAAAACAAATGGACCTCTGCATTTTTGAAATATTCTTTTGTTGAAAATAGAAATCTTCTTGTTTAATTGTGTGTGATTTCTCAGTCTGCAGCTTCAAAAATATATGACTGGGAAAGGTAAACTTGTTGAAATTATATTAATGTTTTTATAAAGTCTTTAAGTAGAAGGCTATAGTATTTATAGACTTGTGTTTTAGAAAAGTCACATATTTTATAATTTGTCTTTTTATTCCTTTATCTAGATAATACTGCGACAGTATTAACCAAAAGGAATGGGTTTCGAAGACAGGAACAGTCTGTTTTCTACTTGCCAATATTCATAGTGGACAGTGGATCACCTTCACTTAGTAGCACTAATACTCTCACCATCAGGGTCTGTGATTGTGATGCAGATGGTATTGCTCAGACATGCAATGCAGAAGCATACATCTTGCCTGCAGGACTTAGCACTGGAGCCCTGATAGCAATACTGGCTTGTGTCTTGACACTGCTAGGTATGTCTTCTTTCTGTTACCCTTATTTCCATTCAATGCATCGTGGCAAAAGATACATGCATATAAGCTTCAACATTCCCCTCTGCCCTGATTTCTGTGAACAGGCACAGATAGCATTCAAGAAAGAACAGGATTTTGTATCATTAGCACAAAAAACTGTTTAGATTGGGATTATCAGTTTAGATACTTTTTTTCTATATCAAGCTGCCTCCAGACAGATATAAGAAACAACAGTAAAAGAAAAAAATATGGCTTGCATCAAATGGCATGTTTAAGAGATAGATAACGCAGTTTATGGAAACATTTGGTTTAGCATATTCACCATATAACCAGTATCAGTGTGTCCCTTTTCCACAGGCATAACTGTTTTTAAACATTTACTGATTTGCATAGAACAAAAGAAATTCAGATAATATAACAGATGCAATTTACTCATGAGAATCATAATTAATTGACATAATTTGTGGAGTGATCTTCTGTTACTTCTGCAAATGGTAGCACAGCTGGATTTTATGTTGAGCAGTGAAACTGCAACTAGATAAAAGGCAGTGGAAAAGAGCGGAATGGTGTCAACATCCTAGTTTACCTAGCATTTCTCATGTCATTAAACAGTAAATGGGAGAGGAAAGAGTCAAATCAAGAAACAAAGATGAAGGATAAGGTGAGCAAAAGTGAAGTTTTGGTTTTTGTCTGAAAATTTTTATGTTAACAAGGGTACTTGGTTCAGCACACAAGAGTTTTCATCAGTGTTGCTATCAATTAAGAGATTTTTCTATTCCCTGTCTGTACATACCAGTCTCAAGGAAGGGGAGAAGACCACAGTCTTTTTATGTTGGTGTAATCTCAGTGGTGTTTTATCTGTCACTGCTATCAATTTGCATAGGTCAAATCAAGAGACTTGTGTCCAAACTTTTTTTCATGGCAGTATTTCCACGATGTATAGATAATTATTCTTTCACACTCTGATTCGTGTTGCTGGAAACCATTAGAAAGAAATGTTCCTTCAGCTAAAATTTTTCTAAAGGACTCCAAAACAAAAAACCTGTTGCATACTATTTTTACCGAGTAATAAAAATCAGTACCTCTGCAATGAACTCAACCAACTTACTCAGTAGCTATGTATATATATAGGAGGTGGCATTTCTAAAGTTTTCCATCTCCGTGACATAAAAAAATCTAACACCATAAGACTTTATTCTCACTCAACACATGGTAAGGCCTAGGTTTAAAAAATGGAAGGGAATTATTGCCAAAAGTTTTAATGAACATTTTTAAATACTATTTTTCTAGTAGCATTTCTAGCCAATTCAAGTACACAAATGAACTTTATTTGGACGTGAAGCTAAATGTTAGAGTTCAAAAAGATATAAAAATATTTTCTTATTCAACTGGCATTAGTATCAGTGGAAAAACACCCGCTTTAAACTTTAGTCCAATATGCTTAGGAATAAAAGTCCTGTAACCATAGCAATTCATTTGATCCTGAAAGGAAATGTCACCATTTTTGTTATACATGAAAAGCTAGTTTCTGAAGATTACATAGGAAACTGCTGTACGTACCATGCAGCTTGGTCTGGTCATAAACTTTTCTTAGTAGAAGCAGTTGGATTTCAAGAAGATCATTGAGTGGAGACACAGCATGTTGGCACCAAATAACTTGCTTATTTTACTCGGTGCACCAGGGGTCAAAAACAACCAATAAACCAAGAAACTTGAGCTTTTATGCCAGTTATTTTTAAAGCATTCTGAACAAGGGTTTGGTAAAAAAGTCTTGCATATTACCACCTCACCACTGATTTTATTTGTCAAAGACTTTGGTTTTCCAAAGTCATCTGTCTGAAGGCACCAACACTATTTATCCAAAAAGCCATTTGTATGTGCCACCATCACTTCCAGTCTAAACTGGTCCTTTTGAGTACAGTTCAAAGCTGCAGGAACAGGTTAGGCTGTGTTTGTATTATAACCCTGGCTTGGAGTACTGCATTTTGGTACCATATCCCCTTTTAATCCCAGCCACATGACAGTGTCCACAAGGAAGAGGTACCTAAGCATCCCTGATGCTCAATGAACCCAGCTGCTTGCCTGGTCCCAGAGCCTTTCTCCTTCTATCATTTGCTCCTAGAATATGTTTCCTGGTACCAGTTGAATGGTGGTATTGCTAGGAATTTACTTTTACCCTTTTGCTCTTTGCATTCATTCCTGAGAAAAATGCTGAAAATCTGCTAGTACAGATAAAAAACAGGCTTCAGCTGTTGGCAAATGGTGCCAGGAGTGTAACAAGGGATGCACATTTTTGTGTAAGACTTTTATCAGTGAAAAGAGGATACAGTCTACTGGATCAATATCTTTTCCTAACCCAAGATTAACACGTAGTGCAAATCCAGTCACATTAATCAATGTCATCTTAATGTGGGTGCCAGTTGTAAAGAAGAGAAAGCATGAAATTTGCATAGATGGAATGAATACATGCATTCTGGCACCAGGGCTCTGAATTCTCAACCAGGTCTTACTTTCTTAAAGTTAGTATTATATACTTTTTGATCTTGCCCCACACATCCCTATGGCTGATATATAACTGTTTGTCTTTACTAAGACCTGGATTGTCTCAGTGGATTGTCGCAGTGTTACTACTTTTACTTAAGCAACCAATCAATTTTAGATAAGCACAATGTTTTCACTGACTCTAAGAAGGAAGAACATTATTAAATTACACTATTTTTATGATAATTGCATATAACACGGTATAGATTACTTTTTCAAACTAAAATAATTTTTAAAAGCTAAAAACATTTAAAAACAAAACCTCTATCTTCATACTGACTGATGGAGTTGAAATTTTAAATTTTATTTCACAAGAAAATTCCAGTACTTTTTTAATTACTTAAAACAGCTTTCCAATTATGCAGTAAGGCTAAGTTTTACAGAAAGAAAAAAATCCAAAAAATCTTAAAAAGCACGTGAAAAGGTAGTTTGATTAATCTTGGACTACACATAGTTTTGAGCAAAGCAAGTAGAATTTTTTTAACTTTTCTGAAAAATATATGGTAATTTAATTCAAGGCAAATTGTTTTTCAGTTAGCATCTTCCAGAAAAAGTAATTGCTTTTGTAACAACTGTTCAGCTTAAAATGTTTACATAAAATCACACAAACAGAATATTCACCTGTAGATAACCTAATCACATTTGAGAGGTTAAGTATTTTCTTTGTACAGAAAGCTATATTGGCACAATATTTTTTCATAATTATTGTCTTTCATACTTCTGAATGCAATCTATTAGTGTCACCTATTTTCTTAGGAAGACTGAAGAAAAATTCCTATTGGTGTGGCACTAGAGTTTACAAGGATAATACATGATAAAACTTGAAAATACAGCTTTAAATAATTTTTTTTTTCAATTGAAAGACATCAAATTTGTTATCATTATCAAAATACCTGCAAAACCCAAATTAAATCAGAACACATAACTGTGATTTGTAAACAAGAAGAAGCAGTTCTAGTCATAAGAATCCTATTCTCTAAATAGATATAATGTGTACAGAATGTGACTATGTGTAGGATTTGGCCTTGCAGTTTTAAAAGTGATAAATGCATAACTGGGGGAAAGCATGTAAGTAGGGGTACCCGAAGCAACACTTCCAGAAGGTGATTGAATATGAAATGCAGCAGCTGTTTCCTGAAAGTTAGGGAGCTGATTAGGGTCATTCAGTGTGGGCATTTAAAGGTCACAGTCACTTTGCAAATATCAGTCCAAACTGATTAAACAACAGGTATAAGTGAAGCTTGATATGTGGGAATTAAATTCAAGTTTCCTGAGTCTTGGCCTCTGTAATCTCCAAACCCGATCTGACTGTACTGGCAACTGCAAGGTATAACTAAACAGGTTATTAGTGTGCTGCTTAGTTGGCTGGGGCTCTCCAATCATCAGCTTTATGAATCATGACACACCTAAGGCATAAACCAGTGAGCAGATCTGCTCACAGCTGATGTGGCTTATTGCTATAGTAAATTCCTGGCTTAGGGGTGTAGTGTATACAAATCATGGTAATGCTTGTGATTTAGCTCTGTGCCTTTCTGTACAGCTCTGCATGTAGTCTTCTCCCTCAGGGCCTCTCACGACTTTTATGGCCTCCTTACAATTATGTTGCAGTTGCCTTGAGTAAAAAAGGAAAAATTAATACTAAACCAGAGAAATATGTTCGGGTGAACTAAACCTGACTTATTACCAGATCATACCAAAATGGAAATTTCATGGTAATTCCAGAAAGCACACTGAAAAGTGGCAAAGCAAAAATCCACTCTTGCATTTGAAGGCATTTGTTTAAAGACTGATTTGGGTGTACTGAAACTACAAACATTAGCACTAAATGTATACTAGACACAAGGATAAAACTGTGTATTACTACAGCTAATATAAAGGCAAACAAATTTTTTTGCTTGGCTATTGTACCTATTAAAGGAAATCAACATTTCTAAAAATTCAGGTAAATCAGAAGAATTAAAGAGTTAGTTTAAATCAGTCTTTTCTAATTCTGGTTATTAAGATTTTATAATTAGTTGCTTGAAATATTGATTGATTTGTTTATTTGTTGCATCACATATGAAATCTGTATTGTCATTTCATCTCCTTCGTATGAGTTGGGTGTATCTGTATGGAGCCAAGCTAGTGCCCTCAATATGCAATACATATGTGCCTAAAGGTTTTCCACTCTATTATTTCTTTTCTAAGAATCATGAAATTAGGTTTTTAGAAGTTCAGACAGTCCCTAATTACTAACTTAATGCCTGCTTTTGCCATAAATGTAGGAAATAAAAGCCCACCATGACTTAATGAGAAATGCAGAAAACTTTGAAACTATTTGCATTTGATTTAAATAGCAGTGAAAATTTTTTAGAGCTTGTATTCATTTCTGCAGCTCCTGCAATGCAGCTGAAGCTTTGTTCATTTAGAGGTTAAACTTTATTGTTCATGGCTGCTGGAAAGGCTAGAAATTAATAATCTTATAAAGTTATCTAAATGCTAAAATATTTAACCTTTAGAAAGACTCCATATTTTTCTTGGCTTCAAGCAAGTGTGAGAGGTAGAAGGAACAGTATATAAAACATTCATTGCATCTTGATTTTTATTGTACCTTTAGGCAGACCTTCCTACTAAGTTTCTTATTTTACACTCATTAGCATGTCTTTAACTTTCAACATGAAGTATGTTAAGAGGGACAGTAGAGTAAAAATGCATTTACACTTGAGTAAAGTAAATGATTAGCTGCTTACTTATATGGCAATAAAAATGCAGCAGTAAATGTTAAAAACAATAATTAAGAAGTTATGTCAATAGAAATCTTGTTTCAAATATCTATTTGTACTGTCAGCAAGCTAATTTCACTTTAAAATATCTTTTACAATAAAGAAAAGCACTAAGACTGGAGTGCAATTGTATCTGATGACAATTTTGTGTTCTCTGCTGTATAATTTACAGCTTATTATACAAATATCGGAATGTTTTGAAATTTTACAAATGTCACTTTAAAGGTCAATATTTCATATTATTAAACTGCTTATGTAAATTTTGTTCAAAGCAAAATGCCCCAAACTAGTTGCTTCTGAATTCAATACATAAAGGATGAATCAGGTAGATGCCAGGGGCAAAAAATGTGAAAGGGTGATGTTGATTACATAGTAATATAGTCATGAGACATCTATTAGCAGATGGATTATTGGATATGGGCTTGGTAGCTACTGAGAAAAGAATTGTTGCCTAATGTTTTTGTCAGAAATTTTAGGGGGAAAAAAATGTAGTTGTAGCTTTATTTTTAGACATGTGTGGCTCCAAAGGGAAATAAAAATAGTGCAGAAAGGTACCTCTGGCTTTAGCCAATTCCAAATAGTACCATAATATCTGTAGACATAGACAGCTTTCTTGCAGGTACAACTTACTTATTCTAGCCAAGTGATCCTAATATTAAGTCATTCCTCACAATTACTAGATTGATACTGATTTTAAGATCACTCCATGAAAAGGCTTTCAAGAATGTAGTCCCGCATCATGCAATTTGTGGAAGACACTTTTGAGGCTCCCTAGGGCACCTCAAGCTTAATTTTACCTCTATCACCTTTTAGCTTTTGCTTTTCCATATGTTTCTACAGCATTTAATTGGCATTGTAAGTAAAGATTGAAAATGTTATCAATGCATATAATCACATATTCTTAACATTAAAAATAATAATAAAATCAGAAGAGATTAATTAAATGTGGAATGACACTTTTCAACATACTGTTATTTTTTCAATCATAGTGATGCCTGTGATTTCCTAGGAGTGTCATTAACTCAGCAAATGTTATCCAGATGCTACAATATAGTATTAATTATTTTCTAGGAGAATGATTCACACTCCCTCTTGTCCCACGGATGGATGCATTATACATAGTATTGGTTCCATATTTTGTGTGTCACCAGTGATGTTGCTCTACCAAAACTGTATTAGAACAGGAGGAGACTTGAGCTACTTTCTTTCAGTGCTTTTGGCTGCCACTGCAGTTTAGTATTAGCTTTCAAGCTGAAAGACACTTTAAGGGTTAAAATTAAATAACCAATTACATTTCTAGTACTGCTTCATCCAGTAAACTCTAGCCCTAGCAGTTCTCATTAGATGTAAGGCATAAATCTGGAGTGCAGTACTTTGCATTTTTCAGGAAAGTGAGATCTTATATAGAGGTGGTTTTATTCCATGAACTAAGGCAGTCTTATTTTACACATTGCTTAAAAATTCAATGTTCTCCAATATAAAATTTTTAAACTTTATTTTTATTCAGAAGATATTGGTCATACTCTTTAATTCAATCACTTTCCAAACCATGGTTTTTAAATCCTGTTCTGTCAGTTTATGAATGTGCTTTTATCACTTAGGCATTTAAGAGTTCAGGAAAAGGTGGTTTTTGGGTTTGTTTTTTTTTTTAATTATTATAATTTCTTGGCTGTGAGATTTTCAGTCAGACTGAACCTGTATTGAAATTTATGTTTAGCAGACAATATAGGATATTAGAATTAGAGATGAAGATGCTAATCCTGAATGACGTGGAAAATAGATTCTTTAGGGTCTAAAAAGCTTATGGTTTAAAAGTTATTTCATAATCTGCTAGGTTTCACATATAACTGCGTAAATATCTTGCAACTAACTGAACAAATTCCTTGGGTCTTTGCCATGTAAATTAATGGGTACTTCCAACATTAGGAAAAATACGAGAAAACTTCAGCACTGCTAAAACTCTTGCTTTTATTTGTTCCAGTTCTTGTCTTGCTGATTGTCACCATGAGGCGACGGAAAAAAGAGCCCCTCATTTTTGATGAGGAGAGAGATATCAGAGAAAACATCGTCAGGTACGATGATGAGGGTGGTGGAGAAGAAGACACAGAGGCTTTTGACATGGCTGCCTTGAGGAACCTCAACATCATGCGAGACACCAAGACCAGAAGGGACGTGACACCTGAGATTCAGTTCTTGAGCAGACCGACTTTTAAAAGTATCCCAGATAATGTCATTTTTAGGGAATTTATCTGGGAAAGACTAAAAGAAGCTGACGTGGACCCCTGCGCGCCGCCCTACGACTCCCTGCAGACGTACGCATTTGAGGGGAACGGCTCGGTGGCGGAGTCGCTCAGCTCTTTAGATTCCATCAGCTCAAACTCTGACCAGAACTACGATTACCTCAGTGACTGGGGCCCTCGCTTTAAAAGGCTGGCAGATATGTATGGGACCGGACCAGAATGCTTATACTCCTAGCCTTGGAACCTTTCTCTGAAAATGCACTGAAGAATATTAAAACAGAAAACTCAACCTAACAGACTGAGGAAAGTTGTAAATATTTTCCCATTTTTTAAATTTTAGGTTGTTGGTTTTGTTTTTTTTTTTTGGTTTTGCCTTGGTGGAACATATCTTCATTAGATTTGTCCTAGGGACTGCACTGACCACACAGAATATGAGCATTTGGTGGCATTTTTGATAAAATGAAATGCTCAGCCACGTTCAAATAGATAGCAACCCTCAAATACCTGCAGAGGCAACTCACTTTCAAGAGTATGTTATACAGTCACCTCAGTGAGCTGGTGGTACTCTGTAGATGCCTTCAAAGTATTGCTATATTGAGAATATAGTTTTAAAAATAAATAAATTTTCAAATATATAACTCAGTACAATATTACAGTACATTGTATTTACACAGGCAAATGGGTTTTTTTAGCCAATTTTCCTTACGGTGTGCATACAGCTTACTAGAACAAAAGCAGAAGGACTGATGAAAACAAACAAAAGCCCAGGAAATATTTTTTTTGTGTTTCTCCCTGTTTGTTCTCAGAGCTATTTAATTAGAAATCTCTGTAATTTTCTCGGTAGTTTTTTGAGAAACGATTGTTTTGTACTAAGAAATTCCACAGTGTGTCATCAACCTAAAAAGTAGCTTAAAATCCACATATAATGATAAATATGGAGGTGTTGTCTTATGGATGGGAAGTTTTGTGATGCCCATGTAGGTATAGAAAAGGTGTTGCTATCTATTTGCTGTTTTTTATTCTCTCTTCTGATTTATACAGGAGAATTTATCCTTTTTTATTATTGTTTGACATAAAGTGTTAGATTTTTTTTGGAACTCAAATCTCCACTAAATTCAGGTCCATTTTACTGCCTCATGTTTTTAGACTTGTCAGAACATGCTGATTTTTCTCTAGTCTCAAATAAATGTAGGAAATGAAGCATGGAAGTGGAGAAATTACAGTAAACAAGGCCACCCACCATTCATCCCACAGAAAGGAGAGCAGCTACAAGGATGTGCAGTTGTTCTTCTGAGCCATTACAAAGTCTGAGACATTTAAAGAAGATATTTGTACATTGAATTTTTTGAAAGAAGACTGCAGAGGTAGCTGGAAGTGTCTTTAATGCAAGATTTCATTTTCAAGGTTAAACATGCTATATGCTTCAAAGACTAAACACCTTGCTCTTCTCCTTCCCTTCTCTTTTGCTGCTGATGAATCACAGTAAAAGATTTTTCTATTTCTTTCTTATGTTAAGCAATGTAATACTATTAACTTCAGAGGTCATCTTTAGATCCTGCTGCACATGAGTATTATTTCCCCAAGGTGTTAACTCACTACACGTAATTTTTATGCTGGTTCAGGAGTGCCAAAACAGAAGGACAACTATTGTTGGTTAATATACTGTATGATTTTGAAGTAGGATTTCTTAGAATAAGACAACTTTTTTATGATTCTGACAATATTTATACTTCATCTTTCATGATTTATTACTAGATAATAAGACATATATTCAAGTAAAATAGTGGGTTTAGGTATTATTTCAGATTTTTTTTTGTTTGTTTTAGATAAAATGTAGATGAGTTCCTAAATTAGAGTCTGTTCCTGCAACTTTTTTGCTTGTACCTAACTTGAAATGACTTGACCTGCCTGAAATTACTGAGAGGTACACAGAATTGTTTACAGAACTGTGTTTGTGAACAGAAGGTACTCAACAGAGGATGATGCTCACTCTAAAAGTATTTCTTTCTGAGAGAAGGATCCTTGTACTGAAATCCTAATGTATGAGTGATGTGAGGCTGGGGGATGGGAAATTATCATTAAGGCTCTGTAATTTTTGCAGCCCAGCATTATCAATTAATTATGTGAAAGTGGCCTTCAGCTCCAACAGAAAAGAAAAATAATTTTAATCATCTACAACATACTTAATTTGAGTTACATGTTAATAGACAATCATTGTTTCATAATTCAGTAGATTTGCTTCTAGTTGTATGAAATATATATATATAGGCATATATATATATATATATATGACAGATTTTGTAATGGAACTGAAAGATATCGTCCATGACTTTTAGTCATACATGTAAGATTTTCAATAAAAATATTAAAAAATAGGAAAAAAAAGAACCATGTGTATACAGTTTAATGAGAGCAAGATATGCTGCAGAATATAAGCAGGTATTAAATCAGAAAGGTTCTGAAAGAACAGTTTTTCATTAATCTCCTTGTTCTTTGTGGGAAGATAATTCATGCATCTGGATTAAGATGTCAAAAATGCTGATTTTAGCCATAACATTCACAGGAGATTTAAATGTGGTTTAGAGTAAACAGCCCAATTTCCTTGCTTTTCTACCTTCTGTGTCTGTAAAAAACCCAAAAAACCTCCACTATTAGGAAACTATGTTAGGGTGGAGTTTCNAAAAAAAAAAAAAAAAAAAAAAAAAGCTTTATTCTGATACCATAAAAGTTCTTACACATATATTTTTTTTGTTGCACAGTTCTAATTTAATTAAGTTTGCTGTTACATTCTACATGCTTACCTGGTGATTGTATTGTTGCAGTAAAAAAGGAAGGTGGAAATCCCCTATGTTTGGTGACAGATATTGCTATAGCATACACATAAGGGTGTGTGTAATATGCATACTATATAATGCTCACCAAAAATTACCACGACTATAGGTTTTTACAGTTTGTATCTGCTTCAAATTCTTTTGTTGAGTCTTATTTATGTTGCATAGCTGGATGGCATACAGTGTATTCTACTGACTAAATAGTATAAAATGTAAAAAAAATGTTCTCTGTCCTGGAAAGGTAATGAAATAATTTGGGCAGATTAATTAGAATTGGCCTTTAAAAATACTTCCAATCATATTTACTTATTTAACTTTCTGAAGAGCTCCAGTATCTAACTAGAGGCCACAAATCCTAGATAAAAAATAGGTCAAACATTGCAATCACTCCCATCTTACAGTAGACTAACATGTCTTTCCTTCCACTGTATGTCAATTGAATAGGCTTATTTTAAATGGAGATTTCCAAGAATCTCGAAAAGTGCAGTTTTAAGAATGCTACTAAAATACCCCTACATAAAATTAAGCTGTTTGAAGAAGACTTAAGGTAAAGACTTCTTACTCTGTTTTGACCAGTTTGAAATCTACTGAATTCAACAGAGTCAAACAATGGACATTCTGACTTATATTCCTTATTCAAATGAATAAACTTAGTGTACTTACTCTAGGTTGTATTCCCACTAAGTCATAGCACAGGCCTTCCTAAGCCTCCTAGTTCTGATGGCTGCTTAGTATAATCACTGTAGGACTCATGAACTTTGATGGTACCAACTGCAATTTCTCCAACTCTCGAAGAATTAAGGGGGGAAAAAAAACAAACAACAAGTTCCTTTTTTTTACTCTTTTATTTGTTGTTTCAAAAGGGAGAGGGAGGATTCATCACAATGTCCCTTTTCAGTTATGGTCTTTTCTAAGTTTTTTTCCTGCTCACACTTCAGATGTTAGCAATAATTAATAAAAATAACTTTCCTATATTTTTTTTCTTTTAGAGGTTTTGGATGAAAGCATGTTATAAAACATAAAATTGCAGCATCTTATTTTTATGGAAAAATACTCTTGTATGATATAAAGAAAAGTCATAGTTTGTCATTCTGAAAAGGAAATAAATATAAATATAAATAAAGCATACACTTACATTGGCTTTTAAGATCCTTAAAGAGTTGAAAAGTGAACACAATTATCTACATCAAATCTAGTATTAAATTCTTGGTTGCAGTCCATCATGTGACTGATTTTAATTTTTTAAATATAGATTTTTTGTCTACTTTAAAATTTATGTAGAGTAATACTGCTTTGAGGCATCATTGTCTTCACTTCATTAGCGATAGAGGAGGTCAAGTATATTTTTACTGGTCTGTGACTCTAAAACTGAATTGCTAAAGATAGAAATGTCACTTTATTTATTTGACAGAATTGGGGAAGTCTACAAGAGCTCTAAAAATTGCTTTCTTAACTATGCCATCCTAAGTCTGACAGATCTACATCTAAGTTTTTCAGATACATCCTAAGATATATTTTCACCCCAGAATGATTTCTTCCACACCAAAAATGATTCTTCAGTTCATTTTTAATGCAGCTAAAAATATATTTTATTGTTCACTGATTTTTTAAATAGCTTTCTTCCTTAACTTTTGTTCTTTGAACTAGGGGAATCTCAGTACACAATATAATCTATTTTCTTCACAAAGGGAATGAAAAAAAACCTACATAGCATAGGCTCTACTTTGTTACTATAATTTAACTTTTCTCACAAAAGAAAGAAAAACTCTTTCCCTGTGGTACATAAAATCTGTGAAACCTTAGACCATACAATTGCCTACAGAAATATATTACTTGAAAAAACTTGATTTACCTCATCATTATATGACACGAGATTGTAATGGAATCTTTATGTGAAGCCTTATATATCTGATCAAACATAATGAAAGAAGAAATCAGCATAAGAATTTTCTGGAAATCAGAAGAAAATCTCATTTGAAGCCACAGTGGTGTGTTGCAAATACTCCTCATATGTGAACATATTTTCTAAAATTATGTGTATGTTTAAACATTCCACTCCCAAACCATTTCTTTTAAAATACTTTTTATTAATCAGAGAGTATTTGCAAAAATTGTAATCATACTCTCAAAAACTTTGTTTATCCCCATCAATGAGTGAGGTAGAAAAATATAATTTAGACTCAAAAAAACCCCTTTTAATAATGCCCCTACAATGAAAACAAATTGGTGTCATATTTTGACCCAAGGTAGTTTAAAAGCTATTAGAAGTGTTGCAAGGACTGTGATTTCTGTGACTTTTTTTTTAAAGATGGTATCAGATTGAAATTCCTATTCCTAGAAATGATGAAAGGTTAAATGGAGTTTAATATTTGGATGATTAACTAAGGTCATAAACCTGCTGTGATGGCTGCTGAACCACTACTAGGGAAAAAATCAAGGATTTTACTTTCTTCCTCTATTCACCTGTATCTTGGTCAAAGTCAGAATTTCAGTGTCCACCAAAGCAAAATCATGTCGAATCTAAGTTGAACATAGTAGGTATTAGACCTTGTCTCTTCATCACAAAGGCTAAAAGACATTTACCTTGTCATTCTATTCACATATTCTTTTCCAATTATGTCTTGACTGCCTAGGTCATTCTAGCTGAGACCTGTGAAGTTGTGGTTTGGGAGTTTTGGGGGGTGAGGTTTGTCTGTTTATGGTTTTTTTAATGTTTAAATTGGTATTCTTGCTGAAATGCTTATGTTTGAATGAGCTGACCTTTTTCACTGAATTTTTTGGGTTTGTTTTTTTTTTTTGTCAAAACCATTCCGGCCATGTATATCCTGACTTTTCTTCTATTTTGACTCCAAACACACCTTTTTCTGTACTGTTAATAGCAAAAAGAAAGTCCTGAGGTGTTCCCTCTCTTTGATGTCAAGAAGCTATGAAGAAAAAGATAAACAGAGGATCAACAGACAGCAGTGAAACTAATCTGTCATTTTCTTGAAACATAAACTCACAAATTCCATAGTTAAGCTGCCATTAACACCATTCAAATAATGACATGGATCTAATCTTTAAATCTTAAAATATTCTGGCACTACTATCAGCAATTTTTACACATTTAATTAAATCATATTTTAGAATTGTCAAGGTTTGTTACCTGTAACTCAGTTTCATCATAATTATTTATGTCATGATCTTGATGCACAGAAAAACAAGGAAAAATTGCAAAGTAAAACAGCCCAAGTACAAAATGCCCCTATGAGCACTGACATTTAATGCAGTGTTTTAATTACTGCTGTGCCTTAGTATTCCTCATACACTGACAGCTTTTCCTCTCTTTGAGACTAACTACTAGTAAATTAAGATAGTGTGATATCGAGCCAGATATTCAAGCCACATTAGACCATTTGAGTTTGACAAGAATATTCAGTCTGAATTTTAATGTTCTTTTATTTCTCTAATGATCAGAACAGCCTTTATTATTGTCATCAGACTGTTGAAATTTTATGGAGAAGGAAGTGTTTACTGATTCACCTATGAAATGCTAGGTAAAATCTTCATCATGTTGAAGTACTTGGCAGATCTCCCTATGGCTTTCAAGAGGTGTCAAGATTTGTCCATTTTTAGGGGAGACAGATAAATGATCACTTACATCATCAGGGTGGAAGATTGTTGCTTTGAGTTGGATACCTTTTCTTTTTACACAGTCTCTTCTACTGACTTTCCCATTTTGGAAGACACAATCTCAGAATGGTAGTGCAAGTAGTTTAATAGGATGTTTTTAATGGCATAAGCTATCAGCATAGTGGATATAAACTTGTTGTACTGAATAGTACCCTTGCTCATAGAGATCACTTCTGTGCACATGCTAAATATAGACAGTGTTAGGAAAGGTTTACATTTGATGAAGTACCAATAGTAAAATACTGCCTGGAGAACAAAACCAAACCAAAGCAAAACACAAATAACAGTTTCTCATTAAAATATATAACACAGAGAATTTTCAGGCTATCAAAATTGTTACTATATTTTTCTCAGACTGTGGGACTATCTTTAGCCTTACTGACTTCAGTGACTGCAGGTACAATCTAAATTAACCATAATCTTGTTTGGAAATATTTTATTTTGCTGATACTTCAGATTTTGTTAAATCGTAGAAAAAGGCTGTAGCAAAAAAAAAAAAGTGACAGAGAGGTTAAAAGTATCAAGCTTTTTCTGATGTTTGTAATGTTTCATAGATGATCTAATGATGTGAAAAATAATGTTTTACCAGTTGCTACTGGAATACAATTTCCTTTCAGGTAATAATATTTCCGTCCTGTGGAACACTGTTTTCCAGCAGTCTGCAGTGCTTGGCCTGGCCTGGCCTGGCCTGATCTTCTTATTCAAAAAAAAAAAAAAAAAAAAAAGTTATTAAGGGGAGAGATTAAACACCTAAATGACAAGCTTAATAAAAAATTTTCAATTGGTTATGACAATTAAGTTTTCCTGTTCTAGGTGTGAGGAACACATGAATAAAGCTCTCATAGGACATACAACCTGTTAATGAAGCTATTGATTCTGTCTGGGTATTAGTTCATGCTTTTTCTCACTCCATTTCTAGTAGTTTGTGATTTGATTTATCTTTCAGTGGAAGTTAGTATGTGATAACAAAATAAAACATTATGAAAAAATTATATTTAGTAGCAGCTGATAATGAAAAATAGGTTAATATATTATGTATGACTTTTTTTTTTTCTTTTTTTTACTGTAGCTTAGCACAGGTCAATATACCTTATTAGGACTCAGAGATTAATGTAGACCAATTTGCATCATTCACAAAGCACCCCCACAAAGGGATTTTAATTCAAATAGCTACTATAAAATGCGAAGTTATTTAAATATTCAGAAGTTGCTGTTCCTTGGAAATAGAGGTAACCAACAATCCATACCCCTTGTCTTTCTGGGAACAGGTAGATATATGCAGAGAATTCAGAAAGGGTAAGCTCTTCAAATTTAACACCTGTAGTGAATATGGATGAAAATCCAATTGACTACAACTGAAAGCAAGATAGAAACCCAGGAGGAATCTGGCAAACATTCTAATCAGTCCAATTTGGCCTATTAGTGTCATCTGTATTAAGAGTTGTCTTACTTTAGTTTGGGCTTTGTGTACTACAAAAAACACGACTTCAGAACCTGAAAAGATTTGTGTTGCCTTCTGGTCAATTTTGCATTCATGAAGAGGTAAAGCAAATACAGACCAAAGCTGTGGCTGACTGTCAGTCTGGAAGTCTGGCCTCACCTACAATATAGGTAAGACTGATGGTATGGGGAGGCCATGCTAAATGTCACATGAAAGGGAAGATTTCCTCAACCCCCTTGTGCTTGATTTGTGTGTCAGGACCGGATCTGAGGAGAGCCAAGAGCCTTGTGCCCAACCAGTTTGTCAGTATTCCATTGTGGGGGCTCTCCACTGAGCAGCCCACTGGAATGGAGGGCAGTTCAACTAACTTGTTCAAGGACACACACCAACAGCATAACAGAGACCACCTCCCAGTTCCATGCACTCAAGGATGTTACCCACTGCCAGTGACTGCCAGCACCCTTCAAGGACTCACATGAACAATTTACAGAATAATATTATTAGTAAAATAGAAAATTCTGACAGGTTAAGGTCCAAAGGTTGCTGGTGATAGTATTTGACTGCAAAAACTTATTCAAAGCAATGTATGGATATATATATATTAGCTCTAATTCTAAAAAACTTAGCTAGAGAAAATTATTCAGTGTGCATAGAGTATGATTCTTACCCAATAGACATCCCCATGGGGAAGAAGACATGTTCAGCTTGTCAATTGATCCTGGCAGTTATCATGGAGTCTTCCCTAACTTCCAATTATTAATTTACTTTTTTATATTTCTTGGTGTTTAGGTGCAGCTTGAGTGACTCTAGGTATGCATCATGCTCAGAGAGGGGTGCTTATACCCTGGAAACAGGTAGCTTTGGGATGGAGGTGAGGATCTGTATTACATTTGAGGTAACCTTGGGATGGAGATGGGCATCAGTATTATATATAACAAGAGTGATTTCACCCTGGTTTCAGGTTCAACAGCAAGACATCTCTTTTTATCTCCCTTGGTAGGCAGCTAATGCATGGCTTATCAGCTAAAAAGCATCACTGAGTTCCTTCTTCTGCAAGGATTTCAACTGAGCTTGGTCACCATTTCTCCACTCTGCTCCACTGTCAGCCTGATTCCTCCCTTCTCATATACTGTGTGTGGGAGGTCGGGCCTGCTGACCACATTCCATCCAAGGAACAGCAACTGCATTTCCCCCCTACTCTTTCTGTACTCTTACAACTTCCCAGTTTCTTTTTAATTTTTGCCCCAGTCTTTTCCCTACAGTGAATGACATTGTCTAGCTGCCTTACTCTTCATTTTTCCACTGCTCATCTCTTTCTCTAGCTGGTGTTTCCTAGAGGACAGTTGTAACTTTGTGAATTCCCTGTGTATGGTGGTTCATACCACTGATCCCATTAGTTGATTAAGCCATAGAAACAGAACAGCAATACTGATTTTACTCTTACTACTAATAATGACGCTATAAAAAAGAGACATTGTTGGTCTTAGAATCAGAATATCAGATTATTATCAGATATTAGTTATCTGCCCAGCTTTGTCAGTGATCTGATCTGTGTCACTGCTTGATCCATCTTTGCCACCTGTTGGCAAAAAGACCTGAAAAGGAGCAGAGCACTTTCAATATTTTGCAGAATGAACGTAATATGGCAGCATTCATGTAACTGTTTGTTTTTTGTTAGATTATTTCATTCCTGGCATAAGTCTGGAGTAAACTTTTCCCTAGCCAATGTCAGCAGCAACGTAATTTCAGTGCTGTATATAGGATGGCAAGGAAGCTTCAGAAAACAACAAGCAGTCCTGAAAATTAATTGGCATTAAGATGCCATACAAATGCAAGGTGATAGTCAAATCAGTGGGATGGAATGCTGTAGGAAAAAAAAAATAACAAAAACACACACAAAATGGCTTCCAATACTTTAATTTAAAACATTTTATGATTCATAGAGTTTCAAAGAAAGAGAATTTAAATTAATTTGCTTATTCATTCTGTCATTGAAGAAAGCATTCTCTCAAATCCACAATGAAACAGTGGCATACAAATATTTTGGAGTAGTAGTATACTTTGTACTGAAGTAAAAGGAGGCTACATAGCCTTCTGTTGAGTATTCAAGGAGGTAAAGACAAATACTTGATTGATCTTTTAATATGAAAGAAGACATATTTTCAAGTAACCAGAAAGGTTTTGAGAATGTATTTTTCGTCAGCTAACTTATTTCAACAGCTGAAGCTTGTTAATACCCAATCCTAAAGTAAAACATCTATCTTTAAAATCTTATGGTTTAACTAATATGAGACTAAAAAATAAAAACTTTATTGAAATGGAAGCTCCATCTGAGGAGGGATAATTAATTCATCTTGCTTGTCATTTAATCATAAAAAAACCCAATGGCTTTGTAAATTTGAAAATCAGTCCTCTCTTTGGAAATCAGAAATTAAACAAATTAAAGGCTCCCTCACTAGCAAGTTTTATTGGCAAAGCAATATGTGAGAAAAACGAATGGCCTTGAACAGACTACCTCACCAAATTACATCTCTAAGATTAATCTGCTATGTGCCTAAGGAATCATCAGGTTAGAAAAGCAAAATCACTACTGTGTTAGAAAACCAAAGTAGAGGCAGGTCAGGTAAGCTCTTATCAACTTCAGTAGAAAAACAGGTCTTGGTCTATCACTTTATTTCTTTAATTTTTTGGTGAAATTATATAAACCAATTGATATAGAAGAAATTAACACATTATCAGATGTAAAGGTAACCATGCTGTCCAAAAACAATGTGTGAAATAATTCATCAAGATTCAGGCCAATAAATCTGGACTGCTTATGTTTTTTCTGGGTGAATTAAAAAGGATGCCAATATTCTGACAAAATTATTTTCTGAACTAAATGGGATCTCACAGAACATGTGTTCTACTGTTTGCTTTCAACATGCTTAAGAGAAAAAGAAAATAAAAACAATACCCAGAGAAGCATAAGACATGAGTTCAAAGTTCTCAAAGAGGATTTTTTGTGACTACTGTAGTTGTTTTATCTGCCTTCTGGTAGCTCAGATTTTTTTCCAATATAGTAGCAATTATTTGGTGCTATATTTGGTACTGGAGCAGCAGTGAACTGACAATATGTTTTTCAGCATGTTCAGCCTCAGAATTTTGGAGGTATTCAGTCACATTACCAATGACAGTGAGGCAGCTAAAGACCTCTTAAGGGCCATGAACAGAACTGAACCCTCATCTTCCAAATTTCCCAGAGACCAGACATCCTTTAGACAGTAGAATGCAACAAAAGTCTCTACCTTAGGAAATGTAGTTATAGGAGAAAAAAGGGTCATATATAAGCTTCATCTTGGGAAGTTTTCTTTTTGTATTGAAAGTAATCTTACCAGTCTTTTATCTACAAATAACAAAAGTACTGCATTAACCTTTATTAGCACGATTCACACAAAATTCTTTAAAAAGTCTCCTTAATTATTCTTGGGAATCTTTATTATTTAAAAAGGAAGTATTTTAAATTTTCTAATTATCTATACCTTCTTTCTCTATGTGTTGGGTTTGCTTGGCTAGGTTTTAGTAGCAGGGCACCTACAGGGGTTGCTTCTGTGGGAAGCTGACAGAAGATTCCTCCAAGTCCATCAAAACCAATGCCAGCTGGCTCCAAGATGGATGTGCCACTGGCTAAAGTCAAGCCAATCAGAAATGGTGATGTCTCCTCTGCAATGACAAATTTAGAGGGGAAAAAAGTTATTGTGCAGATGTAGTTGTGGCCAGAGAGGAGTGGGGTGAAAATATGTGAGTGGAACAACTGTGTAGACACCAAAGATCATTGGAGAAGGAGGGAGAGGAGCTGCTCCAGGTGCTGAAGCTGAGATTCCCCTGCAGCCTGTGTTGAAGACAGTACTGAAACAGCTGTCTCCCCGCAGTCCATGGAATAGGAGATTTCCTGGTAGGACTTGTAACCTGTGAGGAATCCATGCTGGAGCAGGGTGTGCCTGAAGGACTGCACCCTGTGGAAAGGGACCCACTCTTCATCAGTTCATGAAGAATGTAGCCTGGTGAGAAGGTTAACACNCCCTGCAGCCTGTGTTGAAGACAGTACTGAAACAGCTGTCTCCCCGCAGTCCACGGAATAGGAGATTTCCTGGTAGGACTTGTAACCTGTGAGGAATCCATGCTGGAGCAGGGTGTGCCTGAAGGACTGGAAAAGTGGAAAGGGACCCACTCTTCATCAGTTCATGAAGAACTGTAGCCTGTGAGAAGGATTAACACTGGAGAAGCTCATGCAGAAAGATTCCTCTCCCCAAGCAGCGGCAGAAACAACGTGTGATGAACTGACCATAACCTCCATTAACCTGTTTCCTCGCACCACTGGGTGTGAGGAAGTAGAGCTGGGAAGGAGAGATGGGTGAGGGAAAAGTGTTTTTAGGATTCTTTTTATTTGTCATTATCCTGCTCTGATTTTGTAGGCAATAAATTCCATTAATATTCCCAAGCTGATTCTGCTTTGTGCATGACTGTAACCAGTGAGTGAATCCCAGTCCTTAACTAACGAACCTTTCCCCATATTTTCTCAGTCCAGTTTTGGAGGTGAGTGGTAGAGAAGCTTTGGTGGGCACCCAGCATCCAGACAGCATTAAACCAATGCACTCCATGTGCTGGATGAAGAACCATACACCAATAAGGCTCTTTTTTTTTTACTATTTAGTCTTCTATAAAATCTAGTTTTTTGACAACATGAACAGAAGCAAGAATCAGAGTATCTTGTGTTTAGATGATTAGCAAACTACCTGGGCTTAGGATAAAAATGTAACAGCTCCTGAAATAACTTGTTTATTTTTAAATGTTTTTTTCTCTAAGTGAGATCCTACTGACTTTTGCATTACAGATAGCAAATGTAACTGGTTTTATACATATTGTCCAAGGACATAGAGAAGTGTTATTTACACGTAACAGGCAGAAAACTGAGTGTGTACAAGATGACATGATGTTAGGTTAAAAGGATGCAACTTTAACCAGCTTAGAAACAGCACATCTTGTTTACAACTGAGTGTATTCATCAGAGAGCTGTTAAGTATGAATTATTAAACTTTGAGCACTTCAGAAAATGTAATTGAACATGGAAGGACAAATATATAAATTATAGTCTGCAAGAAAAAAACTTTAACCTTCTCCTATTTCTGAAATTTACATAAAATACAATATTAACATACAATTTAAAGGCCAATTAGCAGTGATGGTACACCAGTTTTATGGAGGTTAGCCATGTTGGGATCTTGAAAATAAATGACTTTTCACTGTACAGACTGTACAGACTTCTGGTAAAACCACACTCCTTCACTTTTTTCTGTTATTTCTCCTCTCTGTATTCCCCTTCACTTCTTTTCTCCTTTAATAAATCTGTTTTGTTATACAACCTCTCAGTCTCTAAAAAGATATTATATACCAGGCACTCTCACTATTTGAGCTGCAAAATTAGATTTCAGGCATGGGTTTTGTAATCAGTGCTTCTGGTAGTGCTGCCTTCTACATTCACCTTCAAATTTCTCAACCACTATTTACATGTGGTCAGAATTTTTCCTCTTTTTATAAAAGGCAGGCAAAAGACATAAAACCAATACAATGCCTTATGGTTTCTTCCTCTGCACATGTATTTTATGAATATACTTCTATATTCATATAATATACTCCTATTCTATGAATCCTAAATGAAAAGCTTTTCAAGAAGCTGTGACACTGTATACCGTAAGGGTGGAGTAAGACAGTGGACTCTGTGCCTCAGGAAGTTAAAATTGAATTAGGAAGGAAAATCTCATACCTATATGAACTGAGTTTTGACTAGGAAGTAGTTGCTAGTCAATAATATTTGAAAGATATTACATTACACTCAGATGACCATCAGGGAGCCTATGACAAATGACTTTTGTTTTGAAACTAGATTATAGAGTATAAGACCTCACATAACTGCTGACAATTTAACAACTTTTTCAGCAGTCTCAATAAAGACAGAAAGAACTAAAACAACACACTGAGTAAAATACCCTTTCTCTGTCCATCTGATTACCAAATGTCTCCTTCAGGCCATTTTTTTAAGTCACACCAGCTGTATTAGCCATCACAAAGCAAGAACAAGGAAGCTTTAGATGTCAATGAACTGTTAATTCAGCATTTTTCTTTTAGCATAGGAAACAAAAGAAGATTGTTGACTAAGCAAAGATAATTCAAGTAAGGTCAGTCATAAAAACTTTCTGCTATTTAATATCCTACCATGCTCAACTTTCAAAACATCTATCAATTATGTTCAAATCATGTCAAAAGTAATCATTAAATGAGATATGTATTTAGATAGACTTTAAATCCAGGTTTTTATAAAGTTCCAGAGTTCCCTTTTTCCTTGCTTTTTTTTTTTTTCCCCTTTCACCTATAAGAAATTGCAGAAGCTCAATATGCAATAAGCTCAGTAAAATTCTGGAAGTAACAAGTAAAACATGTCTGAAACACTTTAATTTTTTAGGCATATATTTAAAAATAGATATCATAATAACTTTAGGGACAAAATATTCTTGCACATGGAGAGGGCAGATATCTCTACCAAGTGCTGAAATGAAGCAGAGAAATAAATTCTTATAGATCAGAAAGCATATTTATAACAGAGTTAGCCACAGAAAGTAATCTGATATATTGAAATGTAAGACAAAAATTAGCCTCTGACTTTTTTATTTCTAATTGATGATGTTGATTGTCTTGAATGATGAACACAAGTATTGGAATGGAATGAGCAAAGAATTATTTTCTGTAAAAAGGGCAAATTTGAGCATGATCTTTTTTTCAGACCAGGAGGGCATTCATATGGAAGAAGTGCAAACCTTACTGAATAAAAAGAAAACCAACACAAAACAACATAACATGTCCAAACAATTATTAGGAAAACAGTGACAAACTATGGAAAAAGACTCCCCAATAAATTTTCCTATGACAAAATTGCAAGAATGTACAGAAAAAAAAAATTGAAAATAGTCAAAATACAGTTCAGCTGAGTCCTTTAAAGAAAATTACATCTGTCAGTGACAAAGATAAAAATAGAAAAGGGTCAGCAGGAAAAGGAAACAGAAGAAAAGTGATACTAATGCATGCTCCGAAAGGAGAAAAGATCAATGTTAATCTATTCCAATTGCCAAAGGAATAATTTTGCCTCAGACTTCCCTTTTTTCAATGTAACTGTTATACAGAAAAAAAAATAGTAACCACTTATAATTAAAAAACCCGATGCCAAAGAAATGACAACAAAAAAAGAATTATGTGGCAAATGTAAGGATATCTGAAAGGGAATAAAAACTTAGATTTCAAATTATAAAAAAAGATTAGAATAATCCCTGTGTCTGTCTTAAAGAATATAGTCCTTTAAAGAATCATCATTTGAGAGTCCAGTACTATGAATGAATGATGGAAATGTTCTCTGAACAAAGAGAAGGAAACACAGCACTGTAAACACATCAGAAATATGCACATAACAGGCCTCAGTGCTGCATAATGGCCTAGAACTTATTTTTGAGAAAAAATTGCCAAATCCATGTAGCTCTGTGGACCCTTGAGTAAGTTGTAAAATCATTATATAGCACAGTAGATACACTTCATACATATTTTTTTGGAAATACACATATATGTATTTCTGTAGTATGTTTTTATATTGTGTGATACTTTGTAATAGATTTTTGTACTCCTTTAGTTTTCCTAAGTAGTTTACCCCAAACTGTACCCCTTCCCTATACCTATGTTATCATTCTCCTGGGTTGAGATCATCCCCAAACCCCCCGCCCTGACCCTCTGTCAATCACTCAGCATCCCATCCTCTTTATCCAGAACCTTCGGCCAAATCCATCCTGTGATTAGCTGGAGGCCAAGAGTCAGCCCCGCAAGAAGTATCCTATACGTTGCCCAAAATGTCCANCCGGGGCTGGCCGGGGTCCCTGAGAGGCTCGCAGGGAGACCAAAAGACAATGTATATTTTCTGACAGCTGATTTATTAGATCATCATAGTCAAGTCATCCCAATCTGTCTAGAGTTACTTCATACAGTTCCCTATAGAGGAATGGACTTATGTTCATTAGAAATTATGAATAGCCAGGCAACAGTAATCTTCCTGTGGAAGATATGTTTAACATTTTCATTAGAGACTTTTATGCAGGAACAAAGTGGGCACCCTATGTGGGAACTCAGTGCATCACCTCGGATGCTCTGAGTCCCAGGGAGAGCCCCTGGGGGGCTCAGAAGTCCTGGAATGTAGCCAAAAGTACCTGGTGGCTTGATTTTGACCCTTCGAGAGTCGTGCTATCTCAACATGAGGATTCACAGGTTTCTGAGGTGTAAATGGTGAAGGACAAATGCTTTTTTAGACTAGAACATAGGTTTTAGGATTCTGGTACAAGGGGGTACAATGGAGACAAGATGAAGGATTTAGGCCCGACCTCATGGTTCTTCTTCTTCCTCTTGTCATCCATCTTCTGTGTGATGTATGCACTTTGGATTGGCTTATACTAAGGGTGCACTGTTCAACAAAGGTGATGGGAATTGGTGAAAAATTGTAAATATCATACACGTAATTATCAGTATAAGAATGTTCTACTGCCCCAGGGGCAGGGAGTTTGCGTGTGGCTGCCTTGCTGGTCGGATCTCAGCTGGGCAGAAGAAAAACCTTTTAGATAAGATAAAATAAACAACCCGAGAAAAAGATCAAAAGAAGAGTCCAGACTCATCTGTTCGCCGCAGGCTGTCTGCGGACCACCCTACGCGTGTCCGACAGAGACAGGCAGCCGTTCGGACACCCTAAAATATGGAAGTGTTAGAAAGTAGAAAGTGTTATCCAGACCTAATCAGTAAGTAGAAGAGTTGGATGAACTTGGGAGCTAAAGCAATGGAAATTATATTAAGTCAAATAATACAAATTCTAAAGATAAATGCTTTATGATTAATGAGAATTTAAGCCCATAAATGTAAACTATATTCATTGTATGAGAGAAAAGAAATGAAAACTTGAATACATTGGTGAGTAACAGGATGACTGTGACATGGTTGTGAGAATAATAATAATATCCCGGAGTGCATCAAACAAGGAATTCTCATTACAGATAGGAAATTAGTACTCCCATTTTGGAACATATTGTCATGATCTTACTCAAAATATTGCAAACAATATGACTCAGCTGATAAGCATAAAATTTACCTGAGTTTGATACAGAAAAAGATGGTGAGGATGACTGTGAAAATGGAAAAATCCCTACGAATTCATGTGAGAAGAGATAGTAAAACACATGTGGAGTGAAGATTACCTTCTTTATAAGACTGAAGAAGGACAAGAATGATCTGCCTTAGAAGAAAATGCCTGTGCATGATCAGAGGGATATGAGGTGGTCAAGAATAATGTCATCACAATCAGAAAGGTGTTTCTAAGTAAGGTCCTGGCATAGCGTTTCTAACGATTTTGGCTCTAACACTGAAGTTGAAAAAATTAGAGAAAAAAAGGATTACAAAAAAACCCTAATTCTCATGATGAAAGATGCCGGGGTCAGGATTCTCACCCTCTGTGCCCCAGCTAGATGTTTATCTTCACCAGATTGAAGGAGGGCAGCCCGAATCCTGGATAATTTCAACTGATTTATTGCAAGGTCCAGGAGGGGTAGGAAAACACGGAGGGTAGGCTGAGGGACAGTCGGTGAGTCGGAGGGACAGCAGGGATGGGTAACAACCAGCAGAAGGACACCAGGGCGAGTGCCCCGTCTTTAGGGAAAGTTACAGTTTTTGTGCACAGCTGCATGTCGAGGGGGATGGGAGGGGAAAACTTTTCACAGGAGTAACTACTGAGAAATACAAAGGGTACAGGATAAGTGGGATGTGAAAGGGAGTACAGCATTCGAACCTTGAGAAAGGAATTAAATTCTCCTGACTTAGACAATGGTGCTTTCCTAGGGCATTCCTGAGATAGCTTTCTCACCCCCAACCCCTACAGAAAGATTATATGTATTCAACTCATTTTACATTTTACATTTTTAAAGGTTGTTGAAATAAACATAAGGGCTACATTGATGAAAAATGCCAACCCTGCTTTTGGTACTACTCCCAATTTACATGTCACCAAGACTGCATACTAAGCAAATAAATTTGTTTTTGTTTTGGTGTTCCATCTTTCATTCTTCTTGCCAAAAAGCATTGGGTGACTGATCACTAACTACAGTGCAGGTTCAAAAATAGGTCTAGCAATACTGATAATTTTTGAAGCGTCTTCATGGTATTTCATTCTTAAAAACTGAATTGATCATCATATATCATTAGAGGAATAGCCAGGAAATAATCAAAGACCGACTGTCAGAAAACACTGGAAATTTGTTTCAATTTGTTTTCAACTAGATAGTTTCATCTGACAAATGCTCATATTCTTCCTGTAATCTAGGACAGTGTCAATGTCCTTGATAGTCTCAGTTTTATTTCTGTGCATTTTTGTAGCTTTTGATCTGATGCTGAAGTACTGAAATCTTCAGTTGGTTGAAAAAACAAAATATCATGACTTTCAAGTTTAGGTTTCCCAGTGCCTGTCCAAGAAGATACCATTCAATCTACAACTGGTGAGCACTGACCTCTATTGCTCTAGAACATTGTTTTTTTCCCTGCAAGCTCTCTTTCCTTACTTATTTGCATTTATTTATGCATTTAAGCTATGTTACTGACTTTTTTCCCTACACGATTAAAGAAGTAATTATCGGATTAGCAGGGTGCCCCAATGTGCAGAAGGAATGAGAGCATCTCGAGGGCATCAGAAGGCTAATTAATTACTTTATTATACTATATTCTACTATACTATATTACACTACATCTTAACTGAACAAGAACTAGAACTAACTAACTGAAGAAAAAACTCGTGACCGTCTGCTGACCAGACAGTCCCACTCCCTTGGCCCTGACAGGCCAAGGAAACAAAGCACCATCACTTTGGGGAAACAATCTCCATACTGCATTCTACTTTGGCACAACACAGGAGACACAAATGAGATAAGAATTGGTTTGATCATTCTTTTCTCTGCTTCTCTCAGGTTCAGAGAATGTGAATCCCACAGTAATACCCCATTTTGTGTAACCCTTGTTTGTTGGGGTCTTAAAGCAACAGTCTGAAATTTACAATTTTGACATTGCAAGGAACAAAAATCTAGACGTTAGAGTGCCTTAAACACTGCAAATGTATATATCTCTAAAATCCCTGGTTTTAGTTAAGCTGCTTTGAATTTTCTGAATTTTCTTTTATTTTTTCTCTTTACTGAAACTTATCTCACCTTTTCCAGTTTTTCTCATTTCTGAAACTACCTGTTATCATTCCTCTACTGTATGTCACTCAAGATCGCTTTCCCAGGAGTTAATTGGGAAAAGACAGCTCAGGCTGGTAGCAATAGCCTCATGATATTTGCAAGCAGGAGTATTCATCTCTAAGTTATCATGACTGATGCTGCTCTATATTTATCACTGAACAGAAAAGAGCAAGAAATCCAGAAGACATGTGCAGTATTTTTCTTTACAGGACTCTAACAGAGAAATGAGGAGAAAAGAAAACAAGGTTTTGTTAGATAAAAATAAAAAAGGTAAATTAAGGAAGGAGAAAATCATACGTTTAATACTGAAAGAATAAACATAATTTCAATCAACAGTTTTGCTATAGTTACATGCAAAAATAAATGTAGACTAGTTTGGAAAAAGATTTGTAGGATGATATTAAATTTTTATTATTTTTCTTCTTCACTACTTTTTCTTCTCTATCATGACAAGACAGTACCAGGAAATTGCTGGATGTATTTTCCCAGTTCTTTTTTTATCTGTTTTAAAGCATTAATTCTTACATATCATCTTTATGAAATTTATATATTTGAAATTATAATTTGAATTTATATTTTATTTTTGAATTTATATTTATATTTTTTTATATTTTTGAATTTATATTTTTGAAGTAAATATTCATATACAGAAAGCAGAATTACTTAAAATATTAGATTCACTCATAGCAGAATCCCGCTGTATTTAAATCAGTAATGCATCTGTTTCCCCTAATTAGGGAAAAGTCAGTGTAGAATAAAAATAATAATGATCATAAAAATATTTCAAATATATAATATGAGCTGTGTGTGAAGAATACAAAGTATTTTTGAAACTCAGTAGCATTTAGCCAACTATTAAAACCTTGTTGACACAGGAAGCTAAGAATCAGCTAAATGACTTACCCAAGGCCACACAACAATTCAGTTCCAGTAACAAAAATAAGATTCCATAATTCTAGTCTCCTTTGTACCTAGCTATACTTCATTCCTGCCAAGCATCTGTCTTACAGACAAGTACCCTTGTTCTCAATTGTGAAGAGAAATGAAAGGAAATGAAGTCACCTTGTGTGATTTTATTAGATGACCTGTCTTAATGAAATATTGAATCCTCTAAAGATGGTACATAGAATTTATCTTTCTGGTCCTAAATATGTTAATAACATTCTTTTACTCTTTCTTCTGTAGAAATTTTGGAAATAACAGAAATGTGGCAGTGTCAGCAGAGGTACATACTTACAAGACCATCTTTTACAGCTGGGTAGATTTAAGACTAAAAGAAAGCAGATGTGATAGCAAATGACTGACTGCATTAACAGCTTAAATACAAAGTAAATGGCATATCAGACAGAAATGTGAAGGAAGTGAAATACCTTCTATCTAAATATACACATGCAGTCGCAGCTGTTTCCGAGGTAACACAGTGTGCTTTTCTGAACAGTAATTCCCCAAAGCAGGTGTAACTTTGAAGGGATGAGTAGAGCAGAAAGACATTCAGAACCATAACTTTTCTAACACCAGCAGTTAGCTACTTTAGGTGATTTTTTTCTTGACATAGGCTTTTTAAATTATTTCTAGTATAAGCTTGCCAGGAAAATAAGTTCAGACTTCTGACAAACTCTGTGTATGCTTTCTGTATGGTGATCTGTGGTTCTGTATGTTACGAAAAACAAGAACAAAAATAAGTTGGTAAGAAACCAAGAGGAGCAAGAGGAAATACAGGTTTAAAGTTGCACTGCCTGACAGAACATCTGTCTATAAATCTTCTGTGCATCTTTTACCTTTGCAAAACTGGATACTAGCCAGCAGAGCAAAATCCAATATAGGCAGGGAATCAAAATTTTTTACTACCTGAAGCCTCTGTAATTTCTTATAGCTTTCCAGTTTGCATGTAAAATGCTACTATTCTGATCGTACCCACACTTTGCACATAACATAGTGATTACCTAAGGCAGTGTGGAATCAGACTAAGAAAGGCAGGGAAGAGGACTCTTTCCTTATGATCAATATTTAAGTGAGAAAATACAGAATAAGAAGTAACACATGTATTTTCATGAGTACTCACTTTTTTTCTCTACTGTTTGCAATAGCATTAAGCATTTTTTAATTATGAATTCAGACGGGTGTTAAAATATTCAAACTGTATAAAATTTTCCAATAGATTACCAATGCATCCAAATCCATTTAAAACTATATTTTTGTGGCATACCTGTATAAAATGCTACTTACTCATCTCTGCAAAAGTCCTATTTAAAACCTGTACACATATTTAGAAAACTAAACTCCTTCTGTGTTAATTTGGGGTGCTGTAATGTACCTGCCAGTACTTTGTTCAGAGTGCTAGGGGACTAAAATATCTAACAATGCATGTAATGATTAAACAGCATCTAATTAAAAGATCTGTTAATATTTTATAGTCTTTGAGTACATCTTGCTGCACCCTAATGAATTTGTCACATACTCAAAGGGAGGTTTACGGTGAAGGACTGCAGGTTTGCAATTTCAACAGGATTTGTGTGCTTGTTTTTCATATGATCCCACAAAATCTTTTACAAGATGTGATCAACTGTGTGTTTCTCATTCATACTTAGATTTTTTATTCACAGATTGAAAGTAGAGGTCTACAGCAAAGAAGGATGTAACTGGCTGCTTTGCAGTAATATAATGGAGAGCAATCATCCATCATTTATGTTCTCCTTCCCCCTCACACAGTCCTACTCATATGTGGTAATAACTGCAGTTTGCATGGAACTGCAGCAAATATAAAATATCCAGGTTCTGCTGTAATTTTGAGAAGTGACAACATATTTATGTGAATAATTTCTAGTACTACATCATCATTTTAGATAAGATGACAATGTCATTCAAGGAAACCTTGAAAATCTGGAGAGGTTTGTTAAGACATAAATAAGATAACATTCCACAAATATGTTAAGAATGGCTATAGTTCAGATTAAAGACCATGTAATCAAAAGTGAAAATTGGTTTAGAAGAAACCTAGCAAGTAGAGGATATGCTGAAAGGTTCTCAAAAAACTTTCCTAGGCCTGAGATGGGAATTTTATTTCCAGGACACAAGGCAGATGGTATGTCCTAGTCTGTACTACCGAGCTGAAAGTCGAGGATGGAAAGTGCTTTCATATCTCTAAGCATATATGCTCTTCCTGCCTTTTATCCCACTCATACTTTGTTTTCCTCAAAAAAAACTACCCCTTGCTGTATAAACATACTTCACTTCAGAGACTTTATATTCTTTGGTAATGATAAGTTTAGGCATCAGAGACCCAAGGACCATGATGAGTTCATGCATATTCCCCAGCTGCCACATCTGACCAGGAAGTAATGCTTACTTGTTGGCACAGTTTGCTTACAAACTGTGCAAAAACCAGGCTATTGCATTTTGAGAGATGATTTTAATCTATTAGTTGAGAAGAAATTGGTTCTGCTACTTTCATTTCTATGGAAATGCAGTAAAATCATTAAGATTGGTGTGAATGGAGAATTAACAGGATTTTTCTGCTATAGAAGTAATGGAAGAAAAAGCAGAACATCAAGCCTATAAGAATAGCATGTGCTGATAGCATGCAGCATTGATGTTCAAAACATCCCATTCAGTGGACAAAAAACTGAGTAAATTCTGAAGAACTGTAGGGGTAGAACAAGATGGAGAGATTAATCTCTGAAGAGTCCAACAGACACATGAAAAATGGGCAAGTAAGTCAGTCATTTAAGAAAAACTGAGGAGGTGATGAGTTGATGTTCTTTGGAACCTGCATCATCCTGGGGCCAACTACTATTGTACAAGAACCTTGGTCATTGTGCACCAAAGAGGATGCTAAACTACAAAAGTCTTTGTGCCTGTGACTATGTCAGCATGGGTGTCAACGTGAGGTAATATATTTTATTTATTTATTTATTTATTTATTTCCATTTTGTTTCTTTTTTAATAAAATCATCTTTCTTTTCTACCGGGCCTGCACTAAATTTTGTTACAATTTTTCTACTAAGTTATGACATTACATCCTATCTTCTCTGTATTTGTTTAATTTCTATTTTCCATTTCATCACATATTTTCTTTTGCATGAGCTGAAAACAAAACAAGACAAAATAAACAAACCTACCCCCCCCTCAAGAAACCCAAATAACTAATCGGGATGCGGACCCTAAAATTTCTTTCACAGATAGTACTTTACAGCCATAGAGGTTTAGAAGAAAGATTGCCAGAAGTTGAAGTACAGCCAGACTATGATCAAGTTTCTAAAATGACTCTTTTAACAGAAATTGAACAAATGCCTGTCAAGAGTACACAATTTGCTCTGGCTTTTTGTGCTTCATAGACCTTGAACCCTTGAAAATCCTGTGGGATTCAGTAAAGGTTCGGTGGTTAGTTTGACTTGACTGTTACATGATTTCTCTATCAATGTAATTTACAAAAAATTAAAACTGTATCAAAAGCACAGATTCAAGAAGTAGTATTTACTTCTTGGTTTTAAAACCAGAAAAGGATGAGGAATGAAATACATCTACAATGGCTTTCACAGTTTGAAATGCAGTTGTCCTTTGCATTGCCAGACAGCTTGGAAGGCCAGTGCAAAGGGCCAACAAAGGACACTCTTCCAATCAGCTTTTGGGGACATCTTGTTTCCAAAGGCAGATGCACAGTTAATGTAAATTCTATAGTAAGAAAAATAGTATCAGGTCATGGAGGATGTACTCCAAAAACAGGCTGTCTGACCCTCTTACGTTGGAAGGAGTAGACAAAACAGCTCCATATTGGTTCCAGAAATACAAAGTGAGAGTAAGTAAAGAGAAATACCTAAATTAAATGCCTATTTTCTCAGAAAAACCAAGAAACAACTGCAATTTCTACCAAGTCAGATAGTTCAAGCTCTGCAAGCTATAAATGAAGTCTGTACGTGAATGCCTCACATTTAATTAGCAAGTGACAGTTTAGAATGTTAGCAACCAGGTGCCTATGGGTCTGGATAATTTCAAAGTAGTTAGAACCTCCTGAATATTAGTTCAGTTTAGCTGTCTATCATTGCTTAGTTAACATTCTTCCATACGGGCCATTAGTTTAAACACAGCCAGTCTTCGATTACTCAATAAAAAATAGGGAAGGAAAAAAGAAGAGACAAAGGTAGGAAGAAAGCATGAAAGGGTTAAGAGATAATTCCAGTTTTTTTATTTTAACAACTAGGAAATTTACAACTGAGGAGGGCAGAGAGGGAGTCAAGTGCCGTTGTTTTCACTTTCATCTTTTGCTTAGACATATCGGTGATTCAGTTCTGGATTATGTCTGTTGCTTGATCCACCCATACTAACTCCATTTTCACTGCCTTGGAAGATGCCATTGACAACCAGTTGTACAGACCAGGTGCAAGTTTAAGTCTGATATGCTGAAGCTGTTTTATTCCATGTAGAATAAAAAAGCAGATGAAAACTAGAGAGAACCTGTAAGCCTGACATTTCTAGCCAAAGAAACAACTGCAGCAGCATTCCCCAGCTGAGCTCATTACTGCTGCACAACAGTGATAATTACCAAATTTTTATATTTATAGAAAAATGGGACCTCATAACGATCCAGCTGCACCTTTATCTAAGTGCAAAATGCAGCCATTTTCTATAAATATGGACATTTGGTGGAAGCATATTTAATTGTTAAAATGCAGGATTAAGTTAGAGGAAATTTTAATTATTTATTCATAATACATAAAAATTCTGCCTTTCAGGAGAGTCAATCTGACTCATTCCCATTTTCACTGAACACATCACTGATCATTTAGTGATTTTTGACCATGAGGGCTACAGAACGATTTTTTTTGGCAGCATGTCTTGACAGGAAACAAGCAGATTATCAAAGTTTTCGATCATAATGGCTAATGTGCATAAAAAATGACTATGCAGGCTATAATGCTGGAAACACTGGCACCAAGAAGTCTGTCAGTGGTGTGGAGCTGCACAGGTAGAATAAGACAGAGACATTGATTCATATGAGATAGGTGGAACATTTCAATTATTTATCTGCAAACAGCTGCAGCAGCAGCAAACCCCTGACATAGCATAAGATGGTTAACTTTGAAGGTGGAATAGATCTTATAGTCACTAAGGTACCTCAGAAGCAGAAAGCAAGTTGTCAGTAATTAATGGCTTGTGGATTTAAGAAAAGAGCAAGGTGTCAGCATTTACACAGTGAAGGGTAGGAAAGTACAAGGGACAAATCTAGCTGACAACTGCAGGGAGTTTTGCAAGTGTTTGCAAGTGGCATCTTAAGAAATATCTGAAAAATGACTATACTTATAAATGGATTATGGTATCTGAAACTCCACATGCCTTTTATTGTCAGTTTGGGCTGCTGGTCTTCTTCCATCTTGTTTAATAAGATTTACCTTAAAATGTTTGTCCTATTTTAACAGCAGCACCAGCAGAAGTGAAGAAAAAACAACCGACCCCATTTTTATGTCAGAAAAACCTTTCTTTTTATTAGTCCAAATGGTTCCGAAGGTTGTTTTTGTATAGCACATGACATGTGTGTGGCAGCACTGGCTATATATAACACAAATACACAAAACTGGTGAGGTGGATTTCAGTCTACTGCTGATGAGCTGCCTCCTTTTATCCCTTTTCCCTCCTTGAAATAAACTGCTAAGCTTTCAAATGCTATCCTGTCTCCATGTAGTCACTTGGCCAAAATGGATTTTAAACTTTTCACCTGTTAAAGTTTTTTTTTAAACAGCTCTGAGGGAACCCAAAGCAATAAAAAACTAGCAGAAGACACAATGTCATCCAGAGACAGGGAAGGAAAAAACTCAGGTATCTAAATTGCTGCTTAAAATGTCAGCAATTAAAATTAATTGAAAATAATTAAGGACTTCTCATTTTCTCATTCCTATTCAGTGTTTATTTAATTTTTATAACACTGCTATATTAAGTTCATACACAGGCTGAACACATGTGGAAAATGATCTGCAGTTTCATTCCTGATTATTTGGCAGGAGGGTGCTGGGGCTCTGTGGCAGCCAGGGCCCACCCCACCACCCCAGCCAGGAGAAGGCAGCCAGGAGGGCACTGGGGCAGTCCCAGCCCCTGGCATTGGGCACCTCTGACTCGTTGGAGCCCAAGGCAGGGCTGTGGAGACAGGTGCTGACAGAACAAGGACAGTGCTGCTTCTGATCATCATCTCAGCCTGGCCATCCCATAAGGAAAAACAGAAGCTTTCTGGGAAGGCATATTTCATGAAGTTTTGATAGCAAACTACAAGTTTTTTTATCTTACTACAAGTATACAAGCAAAACAAACAAAAAAAAACCCCAACCAAGCAACCAAACAAACAAACAAAAAGAAATCTGTCCTCCTTGCATTTAGAAACCACTGTTCACTCTTTCTGTTTCCCAGACAGGATTTTAGCAACTGAAAATCAAAATATTCACTCTGAAATTTAAAATGTATGATGAGAACCCAGCACTTTTTGAACAAAAGTCACTTAGTAGATGACATTGATATAAGGCTGTAACAACAAGTAATATTCTTATCTAGAAAAAATAGTGTATTTGAGCAAACTAAACTTTTGAACCCACCGCCACTTCTTTGCATTTGAATTCAGACTAAGGCCAGGCTGGTAGTGACTGCCAACATTCATACACCTTCCCCTGGTTTCTTATATCCCTGGCTTTTTCTTCTGAGTGGTCCCTCATACAACTTTTGGGGGCATCAGCTGTGGCAGTAAATGCTTGTAGGCCACTGGTATATACCAGATGAGTCAAATGATCTGGGATAATGACAGTCCTTGGGAATTAACAAATGTGGAAAGATTTTTATGTTTATTTGTGATTGGACTTGATTTTTCTCAAGCAGAAAAAAAAATGTTAGGCGTGGGAGAAGTAAGAACCGTATTTTGGTCTGCAGAACAGGGAGGAATGATTTTCACCTAAGAAACATTAAGAACTGCCCTAGGAAAGGATGGAACAAACTGCATGGAACATGAAAAGAACAGACTGATTGAGCCTTTTGTTTTTAATAATACTTTCAATAATAATAATAATAGATTTTTTTCCTTTCTATAGACAATATCTTCCCCAGCTGCTGCTAACGTTAAAGTTATGCCTGTGTTGGGATCAGAATATGGAACATTCCTTAGCAATAGTTTATCCTCTATGTCTTGCTTTTTTTGAGATGTTTGAGCAATGAATTTTCTCTAATGTATATTTGCTGCCTCATCAAGTCTTCCTCACTTTTAAAATGTAAACTACTTTCTGCTCTCCTTTGATTCCTTTAATTTATTTCTGAAACTTCCTTCTGAGTCAGAGCATTTCCTCCAATCACCTGGTATGCTGCCGGGCTTTTATTTCTTTTGTATAATGTGTCAGGTACAGACACACTTAAAGTTGCCCTCGTCAGCATTACAAGCCCAAGTTGTATAGCACAAGAGTTTTTATTTCACAGTACAGGCTGGAGCTAACCTAATCTCTTTTAAAGATGATTTACGGTATAGCAGACTGGTGAATATGGGCTAAGCACTCAACCTTCCTCAATTCACAAAAAATATGAATGTATGTAAGTACATAAGACTTGCCAAAAGATTGGCTTTTTAGCTCAAGCTGTTGAAATTCATGTTTATAGGTTTGGAATCTCCCAGTCCCTCAGCAATCATTATTGATAGTTATTCAAAATTCAGGTGGACAAGACTATAAGCAATTTGATCTCAGTTTGAATTTAATGCTCCTTTCAGTAGAAAGCTTGGCTCAGTGAGCTTCAGAGTTTTGTTTGAACCTAAAAAAAGTTCAAGTTATCTATGCTTCTATGAATTATAATGAACTTGATGAGGACAGGCCTCTGTTCAGTAGTGAATTTAATGTTTAATCTAAAAACTTAATGACCCTTCATAATTTTTAATTTATTTTAATCTCAAGTTTTAAATGAGTCAATGGAATTCTACTTGGTAGTTAATCCAATATCTTGCTTTATTTTGCTGATAAAGTAACATAAGAACATAAAATATGAACAGCAATTAGTATATTTACCACTCTTTTCTTCTTCTGATTGCCAAGTATTATATTACTTGGACATTTTGTCACATTTCTTCCTTTGGCCCTCATATTGCTATTACTGTTCTGTGACCAGTCACCTCCATTTCATCAGTTACTGGTGAGAGGAACAGCTGTCATTCACAAAATCCTTCACAAAGAAATATCCTTTTGTGAGCTAACTGACATCCCAACAATTTTCTTAACAAGCTATTGATTTTTTTGTTCATTTCTCTTCACATCATACATAGAAACTTCATATTTTTGAAGGTGCCGTAACTAGGAAGATAATGCAGCAGGTATGTTTTGCACCAAATTTCCTCTTTCATACCTTGATCTTTATGTTTCTGCAAGTTTTTCAAGTCCTTTCTATCATCTTTGCCAAGCAATCAAATCTCTCTTGAATGCATAAGTCTTTATAAGCCCTTGAAATGCTGAAAGAACATTACTTACTTCTTTGGGGACCAACCTATAAATCACAATTTAGCATTACTCTCTAAAATTTATTAAAATTACAGCAAGGAATGTTTATGTAAGTGACTACTGTCTAAAAATACCTATCTTAAGTATTAACAGTGGTAGGTCTGAAGCAGAAAGTTTTACAGATTTTCTATCAAATCTCTCCTAATTAACAACTGTTCCGAATTCTTTAAAAAAAACCAAAACACTTTCAAGAGACATCTTGATTAGAGTGGGTAGTGGTTTAAGCCAAGATAAGTCCATATTTGTGACTGATCCCTCCTCTATGAGTTCAGTTAACCTCTGAACTCATAACCTCTCCCTTTTTAACATATTCCCTTCTGGTATCAGTTACACAGGTCTAGTCATAAATTTTAAAATCTTCAATTCAGTGTTCCTAAAAAGATAAAAAAAACTTCTAAAATAATTTCATTGTTGAATGCATACTTGATTTTATACATTTTAACTAATTCATATGTACACTAATACAAAGCAGAGAGCTTCTCATCTCCAGGTGCTCTATCCGATCTACTGCTAAAAAAGGAATCACAGAAGAGAGGAGACCTCAGGAAATAGACACTTTGATCACTCCTGTTTCCAAATGCATCTCATAGTCATTTTTCTTTCAATCACCCCACACAGCTGCAGCAGACTCTCTTCCTTGTTATTATTTCTCCTCATTCATACTGAGTAAGAAATTTCACACACGTCAAAACTGAGATTCTTCTTAATCTCATCTGCTGTAGAAAATTTAATTTTTTTTGCCTCTTTTGTATAACTACATTTTTCAAACCCTTCTACAAGACTATGAAGTATATAAACAGTATAGGTCAAGAGTTGATGATTCTCCAAAGGCAGAAAGCCTGAAATTATTGAATTAAATTGAGAAAATAAAAATTGAACACAGTTTCTTAATATTTTAGTCAAAGAGTGTTCCAATATATCTTTCTTCTGAATCATTAAAGTATTTCAAAATGAAGAAAAGGGAAAAATTGAATATACAGACATGCACACAAACACATACACACACAAAATCCCAAAACCACTAATCAAAAAAACAAACTGAAAAAAAAAAACCAAATCAAAATCAACAAAAAACCTATTAAAATACCTGGTAAATAAAGAAAGAATAATGATAACTGTTGTCTGGACACAAAATCATAGAATATTCTGAGTTGGAAGGGAGCAACAAAGGTCATTGAGTCCTACTCTTAAGTGAGTGGCCCATACATGTATTGTACCAACAACCTTGCCATTATTAACACCATACTCCAACAAACTGATTTAGGAGAATTAAAAAATATGGTTTTAAAAAGTTTAAAAATTCTTCCCCAAATACCACAGATAAAAAGATTTCAGAGTTAGTGACCCAATATAAAATGAATGAATACAAAATATTCTTTGAATAACGTGATAACACAACATGGTGATGGGGTGTTTTTGAAGCCTGAGATTAAAAAGTGAAAATAAGCTGCTTCTGTGACTGCTGGCTGCAGCTATGTATATGTGCCTATGGTTTGAAAGAACAGAAGCCACTCTCCTGCAGTGGGTACATTTTTGAAGGCTAAAGGTTATTATCAGGCAAGATACCTCCTAGTGGTCTCTCATCAGTCAGTTCTTCTTGCCTTTCTCATTAAGAAATGTAAAATCCCAAAAGTTACCAAAATCACAGACTTCACAAAGTTCCAAATAGAAATCAGAGAACTGTAAAACAGCCTCTATGGGAGCAGAAGACACTTTAAATGTTTTTTTGTTCAGGAAAACGTCAGGCAGTGAAGACTCTTCCTTTTTCTGCCAATTGTTGAAATATCCTTTGTCATTTCATTTATAAAATTATTTCACTTACAAAATTTTATTAAAACACCTACAGTTTTGCTTTAAAAACTTAACCAAGTTAGATTCATTCCACAAGAGAGAAGTCCAGCAACAGGGAAGAGATTGTCCCACTCTGCACTGTACTAGTGCAGCTCTGCTTTGAATATTGTGTGCAGTTTCTGGCCTTGCAATGTAAGAAAAATATTAAATTACTAGAGAGAATCCAAAGGAGAGCCACGAGCATGGTGAAGGGTCTGGAGGGGAAGCCATATGAGGAGCAGTTGAAGTCACTTAGTCTCTTAAGCCTCAAGAAAAGACTGAGGGGAGACCTCAGTGCAGTCTTCAACTTCCTCATGAGGGGAAGAGGAGGGGGAGATATCTCTTCTCTGTGCTGACCAGTGATAGGACCTGAAGCAATGGCCTGAAGCTGAGTCAGAGGAGGTTTAGGTTGGATATAAGAAAAGGTTTTTCACCCATAGGGTGGTTGGGCACTGGAACAGGCTCCTCAAGGAAGTGGTTCCAGTACCAGCCTGACACGGTTCAAGTGTTGTTCGGACAACATTCCTAGAATCACGGTGTGACTCTTGAAGATGGCGTTGTGCAGGGCCAGGAGTTGGACTCAATGAAACTTGTAGTTCCCATCCAACTCAGCATATTCTGTGATTCTGTAGACCCAGGTCCTACACCACAGCATGAGATTTGTTCTCATTCTCAAGGCTTCCAGTGACATTAGATTGCGTGGTCTCTTCCTCCCTTAGGATTAGACATATTTGTGCATGATCAGCTCTAAGAATGATCCTCTTAGCACCACTTCAGAGAAGACATACAGACCTCTTTATTATCTCTAAAGCTACATTTGTTCTGTTTATGAGTGATGATTTTTTCTTTTTTTTTAGGATACCAAGTGCTATCTATTTTTGCACAGCTCCTTCTTCCCCTTTCTGTCTCTGGTGGTATCTTCTGAAGCTGCTATATCCCTTCATATTTAGCCCACACTGATTTCAATTGCTCTGCCATGTTCGAGTTAAGCATGTTCACTTAAATGGAACAGTCACCTGTCCTTATCACTAAGAGACACCCTGTATAAAAGATCTTAAAGTCCAAAGAGCAGCATATCAAAAAGGTTAACGGCAAATGAAATGGTGCATTTCGGTGTTTCTTAGGAACTCCATTAAAATTTAGTACCCATTATTGGTCTTTTTAAGATCCTAGCTTCCATTGAATCATCTGATTTTGTCCTTGTAGTTTCATTAATAATTCAAAACCTTTTGTTTCAAACACCTCGGGTCAGCATCTTTGTCAGTGTCATGCTAATAGTTCAAACTTCACCTGAGTATAAAAGGAAGGAGATCAGCACAGACAGAGAGAATGAGGTCTGAATTCCAGGCTTGCAGTAGTGATCAATCAAAAGAAACATATTTTACACTGAGGGATATGAGTAGAATAGAGGGGTTTTTTTAAATTAATATTTTACTGTATAATAAATAGAATCATATGGTTTTACTGCAGGGAATATTCATAGAAAGATAAACTATAAAATGTGAACTACAGATTATATCATAGAGGCATCTCATAGTAGCTCATTGCCTACTAGTTAGCATAATATTGTCAAACACTTTCATTCCTATTATGAGAAATAGAGAGGAGATGAGACTTTAAAATAAGTTCCTATACACTCCTTTACATTTATAAAATACCTTTATACATGGTATCTCTGCAGAAATGTGATCCATCTCTCTCATATTTTCTCTGTGAAAAGTATTTTAAAAACATTAAATACAAACATTTTAATTAAGAGAAAAACTGGTTGCCACAGAATCAGCAGTATTCAGCAAACTTTTCTCTTCCTTTATGCACTCATAATGGAAACAGTTTTATATTTAAGCAATACCTAAAATATTGTTATGAGTACAATAAGACACATGTTCTAAGATAAAGAAAGGATTGGTTGCACTTGATACTGTGGGTGGCTTGTATTCAATAAACATGAATCCTGCCCATTGGAGGCTGATTTTGGTGCTGATTTTCAAAAATATCATTTTAAGAGTTAATGTTGCCTACTTTGTCAATTACAAGAAAAAGCATTTGTCCATGTATATTTGCTTCTGCTTTTTGCAGAACATGAAGAAAATGAATAATGCTTTTCTTGGAATAATGTCTAAGCAGTCTACAGAATATTGGTCAGATACATTGTATCTCTCAATACAGCAATGAGGAAAAAAAAAACCAAACCAAAAAAAGAGTCAACTGCCCTAGAGATTTATCTATATAAATAATTTTATGCCAACATTTTTAAAAATTGCACATGTTTTTTAGACATCTCCAATATCCTTTTCAGAAGTATTTTTGAAATTGACTCTTAGAAAATGGGCAGTTTTCTACCCAGATTTTGGAATACTGTAAGTAAAGGAACTCAGATTGATGACTTTGTAGTTCTCAGTCCACTTTCTTAATGTTCTGGTCTGATCAATTCCCAAAATTCTAATTATTTCCTAAATATTATTGACAAATATTTTCTTTTTTTCTCTTTCCTTGATAGTGGTGCTTTTCTTCTAGTGCAGAAGTCATAAAAAAATCTTAACAGTTACTCAGAATGCTTTCAAGAGTGAAGAGGAAAGGAGGAGAAGCATATAATGCTTCCATGAGTATGCAAAATACTTGTGGTAGAGAGAAGCTCCCCACCTTTTCACAAATCTCTTTTTACTTCCTCTGACAGTTGGAGCCAGGCTACACACTAGTTATGATCCTTCCTTTTTATCAGCTAAAAGGAAAATAGAAGTATCTCCACTGAATTCAGTTTCAGAAAAAGATCAGCTGTCACCCAGATCATTACAGAACTAAGACTTGCAAAGGCTTGCACTTTTTGCTCTCTTTTCCCTCTTTCTTGTACAGGAAGGAGAGATGGGATAAAGTCATCAGGTTTTTCAGAAGAGGGAACTTTTGGAATTCTGCCTCAGGGACTAGGAAAATAAAGTGCTACCAGAAGTACCCCATAAACCTTCAGAAACCAGAAAGAAGATCAAGCAGCCATCCATCCAGAAATGATGCCAAGAGGCAGGATCAAGGAAAGCAGTATTTTTTTACCCAGAAATTTAATAGGGGTTTTGTCACAAGGAAAACAGCAATCCAAATCTTGGATAGAGTCTTCCATGAAAAATGAACAAACCATCTTGTTTCCGTGATTCTTCATCTAATCTTGACAGTTTTATTAGGAAAAAAAGAGTTTCTCTGTATTTAAAGAGAGAAACGACATTTACATTTTTGATGGACACCATATTATGGGGAAATTAGATGCTAGCATTTAGAAGACAGCTTATGAGGTGATTGATTTGAAATTTTTTTACTGAAATGTTTCTGACAGTAAATGAATTGTCAAAACTGAAATAATTCCCAGAAAGATATTACCTTGATTAAAAACTCAGTGAAAAATTGAAAGTTTTAAAGTGTCAAAGTATTATTTTACATCCCTTAAGAAGAAATTTATGGTTTTATTTGTATAAGACCACTTCTCTTTAAAGCTGATTTCAGATTCTTCCTGTATTTTAGGTTTTAAACTATTCTCAGTGCTGGTGCCTCTGATAATTCATATTCCTTTTGATTTACTGTACTAGATATTAAGGAAATAGTAGATATTTACATTGGGAAGAAACTGTCTTAGATATTTTTGTGGTTTTGTATTGGTGTTATGCTATAGTGTCAAAAATAAATTATAAAAGAGAGATAAAAAGGTGGATCTTTTGAAGAAATGACTATTCCTTCTAAATGTCAGAATTTGGATGGTTTCAGAAAATCATTATTACGAATTGATAAGTTTTTCACAGAATTATACTTTTCATAGGTAGTTTATGTTTTTAAATATTCACCAGTGAGATGTCTAGCCTATGGCCAGGCAAAAACAATTTTTACTTCAGGCTTGGCTTTGTTGTAATTTCATATTGATTTCTTTCCCAGAAAACTTAAACACAGTCAAACATAGTACTTCCAAACAAATGTGTTCAGCATTCAGACAGAGAGTGTTTAACATTGATAGGAAAGCACACTTCAACAACAGAAGAGGCAATGATTTCAATAATCAAAACATTTTGCAAACATTACTCTAAAATGTTACTGTTTGATGTCAAGGATTTATTTTAGTTTATTTGCTTTTTTTAAAATTTTTTCTCTATATTTATTTCTGATGCTGCAGTGAAAAGATGTAATTTAAAGCAATAAACAAGAGCTGGACATACAGATTTTTCATGTTACACCTTTTTTATTCTTTTTTTTTTTTTGTATAAATTGTTAAACTGGCAGAAAAATGAACCAATAAATACAAATAATATAAGAAAGAGGGAAAAATAAACTTATAGTTATCAGTAGCAGGCAGTAGTCTTGAAAAAAATAATGACAATTATTTTTAGTTATATGTTACTAATGCATTCCAAATGCTGGTAGTTGGAAAACATTTTATCCTATTTGCCACGTATCATCATTCTGCACCATTAGTTCTATAATTATGGTACAAACAAATCTTATCACCATTTTTCAATCTTGTATTACAAGTAATACAAAATATGTGCATTCATTTTACCCATAATATTATATGCGGATATAATACTCAATACTTTTTTGACAAAATAGCAGATTTGTGTGCAATGTAAGTTGGGTTTGGTTTGGTTTTTTTTTTTTGTTTTGTTTTTTTTT
>VZRH01002693.1:420850-441245 GCA_013397555.1 Urocynchramus pylzowi | reverse complement strand
TTTTTTTTTGTTTTTTTGTTTGTTTGTTTTTTGTTTTGTTTTTTTTATTGTCTGCTTGAAAATTGAATTTGAAAATGTAAAGGCTGCTGAAATATTCTGTCCCATAAACTTTGGTTAGTTAAATTCCTATAAAGTGCGTTCTCAAATCAGATGAAAAGGTTCCTAAACTAGCTTTCAGGAATTTTGGAGTGATAGTTATAATTTTTTAAATTTGGTTTTATTTCTTTAAAGGCATGTTTCTATTAGTATGGTCTTTTGGAAAGTATCCAAAAATCTTTAGAATTCAGAGGTATTACATATTCAAAGATTGACTTTTTCAAGTAAAAAAGCCAAGATAGGCTAAAAATGGAAATAGTCTATGGCCTTTAAATTGTCATCATAATTTCCTACCTGGGAAAGTGCTTACACAGATTTCTTTTATTGTTAGTTAAAGTATTTTCTTCTCTTCCATCTAGATTAAAATAAAGGATAGGGATGGAGATGTGATCACTTGCTATGAGATTTCTTGTGGTATTATACTGTGGACACAGTTTAAGGGCCACAGCAAAAAATTTGCTCTTGCAATCATACTTATGGAAAATGTTAAACATGTATGTAAGGTTCCTATGTATCTATTAAAGCAGCTCTCTACTCATTTCAATTTAGCTAGATCATAGAACTAAATTAATGTCTTTCTGTACTTTCCCTTCTGCCCTGTTCTTTGTAGAGTGAAATTAAAACCTCATGCTTGATAAAAAGCAGGAAGCTTTTTTTTGCTGGTTGTTTTATCTCACCTGAAGTAGTACTTTTCAAAATTGTTTTCTCCTGCCTCTTTCCTGCAAGTTAGGCTTCCAAAAAAAAAAAAATAACACCACATGTAGCTCAAAAAAATAAGTTGCTGTATTGTAGCTGGGGAAGGAACTCTTAGTATGCTGACTGATTTTTTGTCTTGAAATCTTATTGAATACATTCCTGAGCCCTTTGTTTTCTGGGCAGTGCCATCTTTTACAGAACACACCATCAGTATGCCTTATTAATACATCATTTGCATGACAGATTCAATGGCGTGCTTAAGCAACTGCTCATCAGAGCAGCAGCACACTGATGGTTTATCACTGTAGCATATCATCAGAATGAGACACACTAATAATATTAGATTAAAAAAAAAATCTACAGGGGTATTATGCAGGAGTGGATTCAATTCAGGCATCAGAATGAAGGAATAACTTATAAATCTTCAGCCATTTTCAGTGATGTAACAGAATTTGCATTCTTGCAGAGTGTCACATTATTGCCTCCTAGATGCCTTGTCCCCCCAGCATGAGCCCTGAGGCTCTGTGGACAGGTGAGGTGCTTGCTCACCAGTCCAACTCTGATCTGTCTTGGCATAAGACACTGGTTAAACTGTTCCCCAGAGTGCAATTTCACTCTCTTCTTCATTCTGGCTAATAGAGGCATAAGAATATGTCCCATAATATACTGGTAATGTTCTTCTGAGACATTCTGTTAGAGAGTATGCCCTGAAATATGACGCAGTCAGAGACAACTGTGGCATTTATTACCATTAGTTACAAGGTCAAAGTCAATGGCACACAAAGCATGAAATGAAGATTAGATTCACAGAGAATACTTTGCTTAGGAATAGTCTACTAAATATGCTCTTGCTGTTGGAAAGCTTTGCTACAGAGGATGATCAAATAAATTGAAAAAAGCCTTCAAGAATATTTTCTAAGGAAATTTGCAAGAAATAAAGTAGTAAATACTCCTCATTTGGTCTCAACCTTAGGAATTTGGGAACTCTCCTTATTTTCTACAGAAGGCATTGAGTTACTCAGAATTCTCTGGGTATATCTTTAATCTCATTGAAGAGTGTAATCCTTTTTCATTGCATGATCACATTACTACATTATCTTTGACTAACACGAAACAACTCCACTATGTGCATGGAGTTGGACGTTTCCAACTAACCAGCTGATTCATGCTAATTGGAAGCATCATAAAAGTTAATCTTACTGAAGGTCTGCATATTAATTTAAATATCTATCCAGTGTTACGTGTTTGCAGATGAAGATAACTTTAACTAAAGATGTTAGAAAATTGATCAAAAGATTTATGTAAATATATAATCAACACAAACAAACCTATAAACTTAGGCACATACGGACACATGATTCATATAATATCTAACTCAAAAGTATTTAGCACTCAAGAACAAAATCATGTCTCATTAGTCAACTGACTCAGAGAACAATACTTTCTGCATGACTCATGAAGGCCATTTAGGAACAAGTATAAAGCCTATATATCCTCAAAGTTGTGTGCAAACCTTGGCTAACTAATCCATTTATGCTAATCCATTTTTTTAAAGCACTTGAATCTAAATGACCTTTATGAATCAGGCAGAACCTTTTTATGTTTTCACAGATTGCTTTCTACAGAGCCTTCCTCTACAGGTCATTTCCTTTTTTTTTTTTTTTTTTTTAACCCACTGAACAGGACAAAACTGTCTGGAACTACCTGTGTGTTAACCACAGTGCTAGCACTGAAACTTATGACAAAAAAAGAGAAACCAAACAGTTCCACCTGCTCTCCTGATTTGGATTTTTCTGTGTACCACAACCCTTTCTGGAAATTCTAAGAAATCCTGATCATTTTACCCTGAAGAAAGGACACAGTCAGCCATAGAGGAGGTATGAAGTCTTTCTTCCCAAAGGATACCTACATTGGTACATCTGTAGATGTGCAACAGAATTTTTTGGATTTGGACTGGGGTTTTTATGTGGATAGGCATTGTCCTCTGGCTGCTACAGTTTTTTACTGAACAATTTCAATTAGCATTTCACTCAAAAACCAAGACCTTTTGTAATCTCTAGCCCCACAGATTTATCTTTACAAAGACTCTAGTATTATTTGTCCTTTTGTTTAGCATCTATTATTTATTCTTCCCCTTGCTCCCACAGTTTGGAGTTATTTGACTTAATTTTAACTTTTCTTATACTTGAAAAGAAAAATGATGTATCAAAAAAACTTACCCTGTCATGGTTTTACTATTTCAACATATAATTTCACTGACACATTTGATGCATAACAAAATATTTATTTAAGATACTTCACACTGATAATACATAAGAATTTAAACTACTGTTATTTTGTTTTTGGTTTTGGTTTCTTTTTTTTTTTAATTCAGGATGACTTTTAAATGTGTACTTTGATTTCTTAGGTTCTGTTGCTATGATTGTCAAGAGTTTTTAATCATCTGCCTTGTATGTACTACCTTATATTGGGGTTATCCTGCTGAAGAAAATAATTATATGAAAGAACTGAAATTACCTAATGCAATCACTAGCAAAAAAATGTATATTTTTTAGTCCCATCTTTTCTAGCTATTCAACAGCAGGATTCTCAGACCAATTTTAGAGTTTGTTAGTAGAACAAACTCTAAAATCTGAGATTTTTCTCAGATTCAGATAATTCTGAATGGTTTAAATCTTGGCATATATGAGAGTTTGTATTTTTGTCTTTTTCTGCTATGTCCAACATATATTGATATGTCCCAGGGGTTCTGTTACAAGTCTTCCACTTTTTTTGGCTTATTGCTGCCTTTATCTCTTCTGGTTTGTCTGAGTGGCCCAGGCTTTCATTTTTTCTGTTCCAGAAAAAAGCAAACAAACAGAAATTACATACAAAATAAACCTCTGAAGAAAATGCACAACCCAGATTTCTTTGGCTTTTAAATATATAACAAAATAATTATTGTCATACTGTCTTTTATATGTCCAGTTGTGCCGGATGGATTAGCTAAATTAAAAACAACACTGAAAGAAACAAAATTATTCCATTGATGTTGGCACTTAAAGAGTTTTTAATTAGTGTTAAATTGATTGTACACAGGATTAGGAGCCTTCTGATGATAAGGAAAAAGAATCAAGGTACCCTAATAGTTACATGATAATGAACAGTAAAATGTAATAAAATTTTAATACTGGTTGCTATATTTGCTTAATTTGCTCCCTATATCTGCCATGATTTAGATTTGAACAACTTACAAGATTTCATAGAATCATAGAATGGCTTGGATTGAAAGGGACCTTAAAATTCTTTGAATACCAACCCTCCTGCCACAGGCAGGGACATCTTCTAGACCAGGTTTCTCAAAGCTGCATCCAGCCTGACCTTGAATGCTTCCAATCATGGACAATCCACAGTTTCTCTGGGTGAATTTTTAAGTGTCTCAAAACCCTTACTGTAAAAATTTCTTCCTTATGTCCATTCTAAATTAACCCTCTTTTAGTTTAAAATCATTGCCACTTGCCCTGTGGCAAACTAAAGACCCTGTTAAAAAGTTTTTCTTTGTCTAGCTTATAATCTCCCTTCATCTACTGAAAGCTGCAGTAAGGTGTCTTCTGAGCCCTCTCTTCTCTAGACTGCACAATTCTTGGCCTGTCTTCATAGGAGAAGTGCTCCAGCCCTCTGATCATCTTCATGGCTGTTTCTTATTGGTCTTCTAAGGACAAATTATTTTCCACATACCTGAACACTAACATTGAGATGGGTCAGCACATTTTCTAGCTTTTTCAGCTCACTCTATTGTTATCCATGCAGGTTCAGTATAAATTTTAAAACATTTCTTGCCTCACCAGACCTTGTTTGCCCTTGAATTATCTTTGCTTAACAAGCTGTTCTTTCTTCATATTCTGGTTGAGTTCTAAGTGCTCAAGATGCCAGTCTGCTGATTGTGCCAAAATTGAAGCTGAATCAGCCAGTGAAATTGCTTTGACGTCTACAATTCTGGAAACATTACATTTTTCAAAGCCAAACTGAAGGCATTTCAAGATTATTTTTAGTTCCATGAATTTCAATTATTAAATGAATTTAGATGTACATAATGTTTCATTTGGGGCTGTTATCTGAAGATCTCTCTTCAGTTTTAGGCTCCCCACCAGGAGAAAGACAATTAAGTAGTGAAATGAGCCCAGTGGAGGGCCACAAAGCCTGTCAGAGAGCTGAAGCATGTGGAATATAAGGAATCACTGAGACTAGGACCTGTTTAGCCAGGAGAACAGGCAACTTTGGGAGATGTTATTAGGCATAGCAACTGCTTCAGCCATGAGCACTAACAGGGTCAGGGCAGACTCTTCTCAAAGTGTAAAGTGATAAGAAAAAAGGGCCATGGACAGAAACTGACACGTGAAATTTCAATTATATATATTAGGAAGTATTTATTTATTTGTTTACTTGTTTGTTTTATCTTTAGGGTAGTAAAATATTGGAACAGGAATCTATACAGTGTTTGTATCCAACTCTGGGGATGTTCAGAGCTTAGCTGGACAGAAGTGTCAGAAACTTGGTTTGATTATACTTGCCTTAAGCAAAGCATCTTTTTGATGATGGTAACATCTTCTGGAAGCCCCTTTTGATCTGAATTGTTCTATGATTCTGCTACATACATATTGCATTCTCAGACACTTAAGATTTTTTAATAATTGTATTATTTATTACCATGTTTTCTACTGTAGTGGGGATTGTTGTTTATGTGTGCTCCCCTCTTGAATCAGCTAGCTGTACACAACAGTATGAGATCAGAAGATTTTTTTTCATTTGGCTTTGTGTGTGTAACATCCACAAAATAAGTGAAACAACACAAACTACTTGAATTATTTGTACAGAAAGAGTAAACAAATTACATTTGCAGCTTGATGAGAGCAATGTTTTATCACTTCCTGGGTAACAAAGATTGTAAAAAAACTAAAAAAGGGAAAGACATCCCCAACCTGTGCTCCTGGAAGAAAATCTGAATCCAAAGCTGAGTTTCTGGGCAACCCAAATCCTCAGCTTTGGGCTGAAGTCAGCTAACAAGAGCTGCTGAAACTGGTATGGCTGAGGTCACAAAGGTCCCAGATGTATGCCCAACCCAGGCTCCTTCTCAGTGTTGCAGAACAGAAGGTTATGTCATTAATTGCCTAGCTATTTCTAAAACTATCACTTTTGGTAGAGGGAAGACTTTAGTATGCAGTTTATACAAAGTGGGAAGGTTGGCCACAGTGAGTTTACAGAAAATTAGAATTTTCCTGTTTGCTTTTGATTCATCTTTGTATTTTATTTTTTGGCATTTATGTTGCCCTACAACAAATTATTAGAATTTAAAATACTACTACTGTTTCAGTAGCTTTAAGCTCACTTTCTATTGATAACAGTATTAGACAGAGAAGGACAGGATAGAATAAGTATTTTGGTTTGAGTTTTTTTTATTATTTACTATTAATAAAGTCAACATTTACTACTATATGCCAGACCATCATAATTATGGCAATTGACTCCTAGATTGGATAAAAGAAATGAAAATTAGTAGCTGACATTGGTTACTTTTCTAATGACCAAATTATTTATGTTATGTTATGTTATGTTTGCTGTTTACAATACATCCTGCTCAGAGATATGGCAAATGTATGACAACTGCTATATATTACATGCTGATTTTATTCTTAGGAATGCCATAAAAAGAAATGTACTATTTTCCAGTTTTCATTTTTTGCTTTTAATTCCAACATTTGAAAAATTATGTTCTTAATAGGCTTCAGTTCTAAGTGTTTTCCAGGGATTTACTCCAGATATATTTAAAAGCATGGCAAAATCTATCTCCAAGTAACATTTGTTGCCAAAAATTGAATTCTGAAATATAATTGTCCATTATATTTCAGTGTACAGTGTGGCACTGTCCTGTGCAGAAAGAAACATGGAAGATCAGAGAATATAAAGAAGGAATGTCTCCTTTAGTGGGATTTAAAAATCAAACCAGACTGTTACATAGATTTAGTGGTGGCTACAAGGCTTTCCTAAAGTGGAATGTTGAAGAAAACCAATAATTCCACATTGCGTAGGGGAAGAATGCGAAATTTTTAAAGCCTGTGTACAGTCAAGGTAGACTAAGTTAAATTTAATATTTTGAAATCAAAATAATACCTCAGTTTTGTTCATGGCACTGAACCTCACGTCTGTTTTTCTGCTATGAACCTATATCCAAAGATGTCCTGCTTCCCAACATTGGCAGAGGTGGCCATGCATCAGGGGACTGCATTTCACAGCTGCAATGATACCTGTTGAAATGTTTCAATACTTTAGATGTGTCAACACAAAAGAGGTATCATCAAAATGCTCAGATTTAAAAAGCATACAAAAATGTTAAAACAAATTGCTGTCTCCAACAGATATTTAATGCCTATTGCATTTGTAAGTAATGAAGCCATCTCCAGTCACAAAATATGAACCTAGTTGGTATAAAGCCATTTTATATACTTGATTACATTAAGAGTGTTACCTGTGTTATGAACCATACATCCATGGTCTTCAACAGCTGGGGTACATATTAAAAACAACTAGCATTTGTCTTCTATAAGAAATGCATTTTGTAAAGGTGATTTCTATTCAAGCAGAGTTAAATAAAACACCATTGAAGAGGAATATGAAACTTGTTCTGTGAGGGGGGAAATGACAAGCTACAATACCACATTTTAAAAATTAATCAATTTTTACAGTTACTCACAGAACAGGAAAACACATAATACACATTGAATTTCCTTAGACACCTTTAGGGCTTCAACTGCTTGCATTGAAGACAACACTTAAGAATCTCTCTCCCACGAAGTTATTCCTTCTCTCCACTTTTATTTTTCCTTTATCCATAAACATGTAAACTTCTTCACAGCTAAAATGGAACATCAAAGATCCAAGTTATATGGCATAAAAAAATATTTGTAACCTTTCATTTCTACATTTTGCTTACCCAGCTTTATTTGGGAAAAGCAAGAATTTTTTCTAGGGGAATAAATAAGTTGGAAGTGTTCTCCTCCAACTATATTATTTATTACTTCCTAAAGTAGATGAAATAGGTTAGGGAAAAACTCCAAACACAGGGGAAAAATGACTTTAAGGTATTCCTGTCAAATTTTTGTTTTATATAGCACAACACATATTTTTGTGGGTCCTGTCTCCCACATTAATGTATTTGATGCTTCAGCAAGGTGTAAAAATTATTTGTGGCTTGTGATGTTAGAAGGATATTCCTTCTTAGAAATAAATGTGAATTAATATGAATTAATGACTGCTTCAAGGTGTTTATTGTTATGTTTGACTATGGAGACCCCATAACTTCTAGTCATATATTTCATAAAAAAATATGCTGCTGACCAAAATAAGTTAAAAACATGCCTATTTTTTAATGAAAGAAAGTATAGGAAGAATTTGAATAGCAGAGTAAATTTGAGTCAGCATACAAAGTTGTTCTTGGATGGTTCTTTTTCCAATCTCTTAATTTGTTTGTTGTTTTGGTGATTATTTTGTATTATTTTGTATGGACTGTGTGGTTCCATAATCATAATAATAATTAAAATTCAAATATTTTAAATTAAATTCAGTAATTTTATTTTTTGTGATCAAAATAATGCTCTTTTAAATTTTATTCCAATTCATATTAATGATCGTATTTTATTTACAATAAACTTTGAAATTTAATGTTTGAAACTAAAAATAAAATAAACAAGTATTATTTTTTAAAAATAAAACTTTATAGTCTTATTAAAGCACACTTCAAGGGGAAAGCCTAGGATTTTACAACTTGGTTACTTGCAATGAAAAAATGGTGAATCTGAATGCTTATAACCAGTTCCACTATTATTATTTCTAGTAATTTTGATCCATGAAACATTAAACATTCTTCCCAACATGCTAGAAAATGGTAAGGAAATTCTTGATGGAATCCAATATTTCCTCCAATTTAAAGTTTCATGCTGGACTCAGCAACCAGTAGTATAGATATTTTTACTCTATTTCTATATAATTTCTTTATGCTGCTATATAAATTGCTACATTAAAAATCCTGTTTTTCCTTAAGCAAGTATTAGTTTAATGTTTGACAGTAGAGCAAATATTTACTAAAATACTCAAACAGTCTTCAGCTGTATTAACAATTTTAAAATACAAAATATATTTGAAAACGTATTTCTTATCAAGAAGGCCTTATTCTTTAGTAGAGAGGAACTTTTTAAATTACCCCATCTTAGCAAAACAGGGGTAGCCTGCATGTGAATGGTAATATTATCTTGAGCCATCATTTTTGGTAACTAGACCATAATGTTTGTTCCTACACATTACTTTTGATTTTGGAAAGGTCTCTCCATGCTATTTCACTTCCTCTGCCACAATCCAAGATTTCTTCACATATATATTTGGAGAATTGTTTAGTTATTTCATGGAAGTGGTTTTTGCCTCATGACTTTGTGCATAGGCAGACAAGTCTCCTTCTAACAATAAAAATGTAACATTGGATATTTTACACATATTGAAAGCAGAATGAATTCATTTCTCAGACATCATTTAAGTTTTCCCACCACCATTCATTCAAAACAGAGTAGAAATGTGGTTAATATGAATCATAGTAACTGGAAGCATTTTTCATACTGGAAGAACATATACTAAAAGATACTGTTTGAAGCAATATAGAAAGACAAATAACAGCTATTTTTGAAAAATAAAATTACCTACTGGGGAGGAAATGAGAATCCTTTTCCTGATTAAAAAAGTATATTGTTGCACTATATGGTACAAATATTTATTCATTTTGAGATTATACAAAAAGGAAGCTGGGAAAAAATACACATTTTAATTAAAGAAAACCTCAGGTTGTCTTTTTTTCTGTATTATTATTTACTTGTTTTCATGTGATATCATGTATTTTTGTTCTAATTTGCTATATATTTTTATAAATTTGTCTTAAGTTTTGATATAAAAAAATTGCAGTATCTTTGTCACTCTGGAAAGACATTATAATGAAGGAAAAAAGTACACATTTGTGCTAGAAGAGTTAGGAGTATTAGTTCTGTAAAAAAAAAAAACAACCCTATAAAGCACTTTATGGCACTTAGAGGGAACGATGCATTTGAATATATTAAAGTTTCTTGTTCTTCATCTGTTCAGTAGCAGGTATATTGGCTTGCTGAAATCCTAATGCTGCATTAGATTTTAATATGGCAGCCTCTGCATGGTAACAAACTTTTATTATTAAATTTTAGTCTATTAAATTAAAAAAAAAGAGTTCCTAATGCCAACATAATTGTTTTGGAAAGAAAGTACCAAATGACTGTGAAGTTCTGGATATAAATTTAAGACATTTTCCATAATGTTCACGTGTTTCGGATAGTACTCAAGCTCATTAACTTTTTTTTCTTACCCCTGAACCTAGAATCAAATGGGTTGTGCAGAAAGGGGCACTTTGATGATATAATTTAGATATGTAAAATCTGATCATTTTCTTTCTCACTAGCTCATTTCCACTTACGGCTCAGTAAAAGTAGAACTGCTTATCAAATATTCATTGTACAATGAACAATACTATTTTTTGGTGATGTTTAAGCAGAATTTATTGATTAAGAAAGGGAAATAATAATTTCTCAATGCAACCAACTTTCTTTATCCTTTCCAAGTGAGTATAAATGTGTCTAGATCGAGGACCCCCAAATCATAAAAAAGAAACAGATTTCTAGTTTCATAATATTGGAAGCATATGTCATAATTTCACTTTTTAAAAAAATATTTTCATGGAGGGGTATTTAATGAGAAATCACTGAGACATTAGCAGCCATTAGGACAGTCTAACAGGGCTTTTTTTTAATGAGACTGTTTTCTGCCACAAACCCAAATGAAGTTTTATCTATAGAAAAGAAAATAACAACAAAGTCACACAAGCTGTCTCATGTGTGATCAACAGCAGGACATATTAAAAATTATGATTTTCACCCTTGTAGATGAGAACTACAAATTTATCATAATCTCAATTAAGTTTTTCTGGAAAATCTTGAAAATGCTTTCTGTCTGCTTATTATCTGATAATGATGGCATCCAGATAATGTCAATATTATTAATTTAATCAGTGTTGTGGACTGTGAGCTATGAGGTCTACCAGGGCTGCCCTGCCTTGACTTATTACCCAGGGTTGCTTTGTGCTCTTGAAATTAGTCTTCATTCTATTGCATTTCAAGGGGTTTTTTTACATTGCTTTTCCCTGGTGAAATCCCAGACTTCTTGTTGCATTGGAAAAACGTTCCTCCTGTGGTTGTTTGCTGACCAGATTTCATCTATTTATTTGAATTTTTTGAATTCTCAAGATCTGTTACATGTTTCTTTTCATATATGGCAGTCTTCAATTCCATGTAAAAGGAGCTCAGCTTAAAATATTATTTTCTAATGAAAGAAAAATTGCTAAATTAATCTAGAGGTGGCATTCTTTGATAAAACCATATTGTATTTTATTCTACATTCCATTTACACCTGTGCCTTTAATAGTTCTATTCTTTGAAATCTTTTCTAAAACTTTGCATATGAATAATATTAAACTAATGTGCCTTTAGTTTCATGTGTTACTTTTCACACTTTAAAATTCTGGTACAATCTCCTCTCACAGTCCTTGGTCACAGATTTACATAAAATACAATAAGTTTTATATTTTTATTTGTTCCTTCTGAACACAAATTGCTGTTTGATTCTGTTTCTTTGAACTATACCCAGATTATCTCTAATCCAAATATTTTTCATCCTTTATTTTCCTTTACTTTCATTGTGGTCCTATGTGTTCTTTTCTCTTTTTTTGTCTTTATGTCTCAAACATTTTTTACTTTGATAATTTTTGCTTATTCAGTCTTACATTTATTTTTCTTTTGGTGAAGGAGGCTTCTAAATATGTCTGCTTTGCTAGTCAGCTTTTCTTATTTTTCTGCATCTTTTTAAGGTTTTTCTTATGACAATGATTTAATCGCTCTTTTCTGGAACAATTTTTCATTCAGACCCTTTTCATATAATATTTTTATCTTTTTTAAAGTAAAAATATATAAAACTTTGAATCCCAGCATTTCTCAATCTCCTCTAGAATTGAATCTTTCATGATCTAATAGTAGTTCACGATGTTCCTGCAATTGTCAAATTTTTTGCTTATTGTCTAGTCTTCAAAATGTTCAGCCAACTTCACTGTTATTTCTTCCCTCTCTGAATTAAACTTCTTTTCAAGTCAGTGAAGTCCCTATTTTAATCTCCAAATTTCATTTCCTGCCTACATAGTTTAAAAACTTCTATTTATTTAACAACCCACTGGAATTTATTTAAGTTCTCTTTGGTTGCTTCTTATTTTCAGATTCTTATTGTTTACCGAGCACCTTCAATTAGTGCATGAATATTATCCATAGATCCAGAGATCTTTGCACATTGGGGAAATCTTGTGGTGCCAGAAGAAGCCTCTTTTTTTTGAGTTTATTTTGCCAGAGGAACATGGGAAGAACAAATTACATATCAGTATGATGCTTTATGCCATCTGGAACACATGCAAAGCATTCTGATGAACTTACCTACCTGGATTGACTAATTCTCCCTGCCAAATTTAGAGGGAATTTGCAATGCAAAACAGGCAATGCCCTGGCTACTCTCTATAGAGCTGTCAGTCTTCACCACTTCTTAGACACAATATTGCACCTGGTGAAATAAAATATGTCTACAGAGAACTCTTGACTGGGTTAATCAATTCTTTTGTTGATACGTGTGATTCATTGTCTTAATGTTTTAGTCTAGATATTTTTATTCCTCCTACGTTCATACAAAAATTAATATTTATCACATAAAAAACACAAAAAAAAAGAAGCTATGAAATAAAATCTACATAGGTAAAGGTAGAAACTATTAAATGAAAATATATTTATTAATTAAAAATCATTGGCCGCTCATTATAGGCAAAAGTTCTCAATACTTAAAACTGAGATATCAAACTAAAGATTGCTCAGTACAGTAGTACAGTACTACTCTTTGCATCCCAAATTTGCCCCTTGTATTCAAATTCTATCTTTTAGTTAGTTTTCTTTTAATTTTGAAATTGGAACAAATTCTTTCTCTTCAAAGACAGACTTGGCTAACATTAAAAAATATTTCAAACAAATCCATTTCTTCTAAATGCTCTAGGATGCTGACCTTCACATTGTACTCTTATTTTTCTACTCTAATTGAACAGCAAAATCACACAATGGATAAGCCCTGGCTTGTGGACTTACAAATCTGAATTCCATATCTTGCATGACTCTGTGGAACAATATTGATGCAATACAAGATAATTATTTTCTTTTTCACTTTCAGTAAAGAAAAGGAATACTGTCACACCTCTAAGACATTTTGCTATCCTCAGTGATTAAAATAATTAGTTAGATGTGCCACATCAGTGCTCATGACTCCTGTGAGATGGAATAATAAAGTCATTTGGAAAAAAAACCTGGGAATTTTATAAGTATAGGGAATATTGGCTGAAAAAAATGTTGCAGTTCCATATAGTGTAAAGTTTAGAAGTAAAGGATCTGTTATTCAACTGGTTTTTGATAGTTCTTTTACATATCCCTTCCACTATCCTAGACTTAATGAGCCCCTCCTTTCTTCCCTTTATTTCTGCCTTTCCCATTTTCTTCTCATATTTTTCCCATATGTTGAATAACTTGTGCTTTCATGTTCTTCCAGCTAATTTTTTTCTATTTCCCTTCTCTCTCAAAACTTGTACATTGTGTAAAAAAGCTTGTCTACTTTGTCGGTTTTTGTCCTCTTCTACTCCATGCTGCTCCTCTTTATGCTGCCATTTCTGCTTCTCTCTTTCTTGAAAAAGCATATACTTAAACAAATGCTGATCATATTATTATTTGTCTAACTGTATTTGAACTGTGACCCCTCTCTGTTTTCACCTGTTAAATAAAACCCGTGATACACATATATAACATTGATGAATATGTGATTGCATTGCCAGAGAATTTTAGAGAAAATGAAGTAGGTGTTCATGCATTACTTCCTAATTATACTTGAAGCTAGAAAACAGTGCACAAAAAATGTTATGCTTTGGTTTTTACAATTTTATTAAGATGATGACTTCAAGAGAACTATTTGCAGGACAGCAGGAAGACATCAAAAATGCAAAATAACTATTTTGTATAAGCAAAGGAGGTAAGCAGAACAGTGAGAGAATTCTTTAAGACAGAAGAGAAAGGGATATTATTTCTGATGTACTGAAAATTCAAACAAGTTTTAATTTGAGAACATAATGAAGAAAAATTACAACCATAATTGTACAAAAGAAAAAAACCCCAACTTTTTGCTTGTAGTACTGATTTTCCAGTTATATCAGTAACAGAACTGTCTTAAGGTGCCCTCCTCCTGCAAGTTCCAAATATTCTCTCTTGTCCCATAATCTATTGTGTCCCCACCTACTAACCTCTGGGCTTTGCAGGAAGCATGAATGAACTGTTGGAAGCAAAAAAGGAGCTTCTTGAATTTTCCACAAAGAGACTTGTGAAAGAAAAGTTATTGTTTGCAGAGATGCTAGAACAAAAAGAGATCCCTTCCTTTTATGTACAAACTCTTACCTGGAGCTGTAGAAAGCCTTGAGGGAGGACTTAGTAGTGACAAAATATGATGACTTCTTTTATCACAATATGTGTTTAATTTTGACAAGAAAAGCTGCTAAAAACAGAGTAAATTAGGTAACTGTCTTTTCTATAGATTTTCCTTTAATTCTTGGTGATGCACAGGAGAACTTCAACAAGGCATTTGCTATGGGAATTATCATTTGTCTAGCTCAACAGACAAATTTTAATTTAGAGGTGCCATGAAGGTTTGTAAAGGAAGTATATCTAAATTTAGGATTCAGAAAACATTTAAGCTATTTGCTGAAATAATCTTCTTGAACTAAACATATTTTTCAAAAAACAAATTACATCACTAGCATCTGAGTATGCATTTCAATGTATTTCAGTATATCTGGAAGAAAACCCAGCTATTAATAAATACCTGTCCTTCCTCCTCTTTTTCTGATTCATAATTTATCAAGTTGGGCTGCAAAACCAAGCATAGTAATTTAGTATATTATTAAAGAGAACCTGTCTTAAGGTTATCTATTTACTTCAGTGTATTCATCATCCACACTTCAGACAACAAACACTGAACAATAGCATTAAAAATTTTTTTTCCACAGACTTAATAGGATGGTAAGTGGTTCTTAAGTCAATGTTTTTTATTTTTATTTCACTCTTGTAATAACTTCTTCCTCTCATCTTGTTCTAAACTTGTCTACTCCTCTGATAACAAAACATACTCTGCCTGATCTCCCATGACATACAAGTTGAATACAAATCTAAGGTGGAAATTCAGTGCAACTCATCTAGGAGGTAGGAGAATAAATTATTAAAAATGTACATAATGTGTGATTTTGCAAAGGCTATGTACTTCGTTTTGTAATTAAATAGTTGGGGTTTTTCTGGTTTTAGTTTTAAGTGAGAGAAAATTTTCTGCAATGTGTTATTTACACAGACTTTGATGCTTTTGATCTGATCTGAAAAATGCTCAAAAACCTAATAGGTTAAATTGTCAGGTGCAGGTTACTGTAATTCAGCTAGCAAACACAGAGTGATTCTTCCACCTCCCACTCCAAGTAGCAGAGATTGAGGTCAAAGACCTCAATTTCTTCATTGAGACTTTTTTGTCACCATTTAAACATTGTATTTTAACCTTTGAGTTTAAAGCAGGGATGAAAAATTGCAACCATGACCCTTCCTTATTTTGGGGGGAGAACGAAAGATTTTTGTTGAACTAAGGTTTTATAATTTGTGCAAATATACCAGAGAGAAAGAAATGTTGACAAACAATAATTGAGGTGAAATTTGAAGTCATGTCCTAATTAGAGCTTTGCAAATCTTAAAAACTGGCTCAAAAGATCTGGAAGAGAGTTGGTTACTTCAGACAGGCAGAAAGTTCTTTTAATACTAGGCTCCTGCCCAGTATTAAAAGAATAGATCTTTCAGAATAGATCTTTCCAGATCTTCCAAATTCCTGATTTTCAGCCTGTTGAAGGAATATGAAAATGAAGAAAAAATTAATTAAATTGTAAGACATTTGGAAGGGAAGTGTCTTTCAAGGGAACAGTGGTGGTGATACTAATAGAGGTTTGAAAATTCTACAGATTAGAGAAAGATTTTTACTCATATTGTGTGAAACATCTGAAATATATGCATACAGAAAACCTAAATACAACTTCTGCCTGAGATGATATATACCTATAATACAGAAAATTACTTAGGGTCTCACAGGGGATGTCATTACACTTAAAGGCAGGGCTGCTCTTCAGAGGGACCTAAGTGAGGCGGAGAGACAATGAGCATAAATTGAGAAAAAAGGTGTTCAGGGTGGATCTAAGGAAAACTTTATCTCTGAGAACAGATTAGCAGTCTGCCCAGAGATGCAATCTCTATCCTTGAAGGTCTTCAAGACCCAGCTGGACAAAGTTCTCAGCCACTGGAGGTCTGACCTGGGAAGTGACCCTGCTGTGGGCGGGAGGTTGGACTGGAGACCTCCTGAGCTCTCCTGCAACAAGAGCTATCCTTTGAATGTAATTTAAAGTTAAGAAATTGTAAGAGGTCTAGGGCACAAGAGTAAAAATGAGCAGACTTACACTCATCCCCTTATTTCTGAGAAATTTCCACTATGAACTTTTTCAACTGACTTCTTTTCTGTTCCTCTCTTCCCTGTTATTTAAATGGAATTGAAAAAGCATTAGTTCTCCTCTTTCTAGGTAAATGTTCAATTATAAGCTTCTAAGCATAATAACAAAGATCCTAAACTCAAAACATCAATCAATTTTAAAAATGTTTTGAGGCTGGAACCCTGTACCATGAGTTTCACTTGACATGCTTTGAGCCTTGTCAGCTATTCATTTTAGATATTAGAAGCTAAACTGAGACAAGATTTTAATTTGACAAAATTAAAGGTATTGTCTCACCAAATATTGAAGCCACAGAGTGTTGCCCTGTTCTTCTAAAGTTCTTCTAAGCCTTCTGAAGTTTACATTTTTGTAATGGAGTTTCTCACACACTTTCATGTAAATAATGATTGTTTTGCGTTCCTTTCTGGAGGAGGAGGGAATTCATGGACTGTTGGTTTGACCAGTGGGGTTGGAGAGGTGGCAATTTCACCCTCCAATCCATGGTCACTTTTGGAGTTCTATAAATATTGAGGTCCAGAAATAAATGTGGTTTTTTTGCCTTGGACATCTCAGCGTGTGAGTGTCGTTCATTTTGTGTCGCATTGTGACAACAGAGTGCCTCCATTTTGTTATGATAAAAAAAAATAATTATCTTCTGTGCATACCATTAAAGTTGGGACAGATCTAAGAGCTACTCTAAGACTGAACCAAGTATTCCATCTAAGAGATATTTGCTAGCTGTAACATCCCTGTATAACATAAACTAGGCAAAAGACTTGAGTGAATTAAGAACTTCAGACGTCTTAACAGAGATACATAACTTCTGAGGTTGGTTTACGTTTGTGTGACATGAATTCTGATATCAGTTAAATACTCAAAATAATAAAACATATTGAATGGTCATTAGTTGCTGGAAAATTAGCAGATAAAAGATAGATTAGTTCTCTAGTTACATAGTTCTTCTATGTAACTAGAGAACTAATGTATTTGAGGATGGGAAAAGTCTAAGATAATGTGTTTAAGAATTCACAAGTGCCTTAAATATTTATTTGGATGACAGGTAGTTGCTCCTCTTAGAATAACATACATGAAGTTTAGAGAGCTAAAGATAAATGAAGTATTTTACTATTGATGAGAAAATCCCCTAAAAATGCAAGTCAATGCTAGAGAAAAAAAAAAAAAAAAAAAAAAAAAAAAAAAAAAAAAAAAAAAAAAAAAAAAAAAAAAAAAAAGAAGTGTGTTAGTGATAGTGTACTTGTCAAGACTTGGATAATGCTGGAAGAACCAAACCAAGAATGCAGTCCAGTGAAATCTTCTTGAGATAAGATTGAGGATAATGATTTAAAAAATCATCTTTTCATTGCATCTTAGGAGGGATATAGTTCTTCAGGATAATGAATTTTTCGATTCTGTTTACTTAACAGTTTCTTGAATAGCTGTGATGATGCAGGAACAAAGGCCATATGTAGGTGAGATTGAAAATCTGATGCAAAGGACACTTAAACTATGTTGCCTTCAAAAAACCCTGTGTAATCACAGTTCCACAAGTCTTGTTCAACTGATTATATTTCCAGAATCTGATGGCTCCCGTTCTTTCAGATTTTCTTCAAAGATGCATATTTATTCCCAACTCCCATTGATTGCTTGATTCACACTGTATTCTGCAACTGAGCAGTTCCAGAATATTGCTGAAATTGCCTTAACATTCTCCCACTTCTGTGTTTTGGAGATGGTTTTCTTCCACTTTGCAATTTGAGAATGGAGAGACACAATCAAAACCTTAGATTTAGCCTACTTAAAATTTACCTTTTACCTTGACTTTCTATAGAGCTATTACAGTTGTATTTTTCTGCCAATATACTTTGAACACATTTTCTTACAGTGTCCTCTTTAATGATTACCAGTCATAAGAATTTGGTTAAGTGCTCAAACCAGTATGATTATCACTGTTCAAGTAGCAGGTACAATTCCCTTGATGGCCTTCTCCCAAAGATGCAGTGCAGGTGACAGCAGGGCTAAAGGCAGTGCCACTTTGACACGGTGACCTGCTAACTGGAGGGGCTGCAGACTGAAGAGCGTTGCTCGTTGTAACCCAGTGGTTGAAAGCATACACCTTTGCATGCTCACTTGTTTTAAAGCTGTTGTTACTTTCATGGAGCAGTGAAACAGTGGAACTACAAGAATCTTTGAGATGCCTAAGCTGACACAATGGCTCAAAACTTACCTCAAACCTCCCTTTTCACTCCTGTTCTATTCGCTTTCCCCATCAGCTGGTTTTGCTTAATTTAACCCCGCATTAAAAAATGACTCATCCAAAGAATTACAAAATAAAACAATTACTATTAAACTTGCTTTCTGGTAGTTTATGGCCTAAAGAAACTGAAAATGGGATCAGCTGGTCACCAGAGTTGGTGCAATCTATGCAAATGGAAGATGTAGAAATGTATCTTCCTGTGGCAGTAAGAAATCGTTCCTGTTTGGAGATTTTGTGAAAAATCAACCTAAGTATTTGGTTCAGTTGGTGTGGGAGGGCTTGTTAGGCTATTACAACTTTATTTGAAATAAGCAGCCAGTTGAAGAACAATTGAAATGTTAAAAGGCTCACCCTGCTTGTAGAGGTTTTCTGAAAGTGGTAATATTTTTATGGGTTTTTTTCTCTCTCTATGTATATAACTACAGGTGGGGTTTTGATGCTTGAATTTTGTTCAGACTATGAAACCATTATTATGTCTCTTCTGTTTTGTTCAAAGTTTCATAACTTTTCTCTTTGCCTTCAATTTTTCAGGTCACTTTCTCCTTCATTTCCCTCCATAGAAATGTTCATCTTTAGACTGGAATGTATAGCAGATTTAGAAAATTTAGTATTTTTTTTGCTTGTTTCAAAAGTTAAACACATAGAAAAGTAACATATATGGCATTTTATAATTCCAGCAGGTATTAGGATTTCAAGCAGTGAAATCTGACTGCTTCAGTGCACATATAAGCAGTAATATTTTAAAACCAATGCCAGTGTTTTTTTGGCTGATGCCTTGGTGTTTTCTTTTGTTTTATGGAAATAGAGCATCTTTGGACTTAACAATTGTTGAAGACTGCAGCCAGTTTCTAAAACAGAGGAGCTAAGGAAGGATACAAATTTAGGGCTAAATTCTTGCATAATATCAGGAAAATTTTTTTGATAGCAATGGATATATTTTGATTTTCATAAATTAATGTGCTGATATAAAATATAAAACTTTAATTCAAATTTGAAATTATCTTTCTTAAAAAAATTACCATAGTGCATTTCATTATAACATTAGCTTCTGCATTCTCTATATTATGCAGTGTGAATTTAAGAGGAAACAATGTAAAACCCAGAACTACAGTATTTACATGAAAGGCATATGAAAAACCCTCTTTATGATATTTTAAAGTTATTAAATAAAAATTTTCACAAATAAACTGAGCAGGATATTCTCAAAAAATTAAAATTGTTATTGAGATTTGGAAGAACCTAAATAAAATTCTTATACTTTTTAATGTTTAAATTAAGTTTTAAAAGTAATTTTAAATATACTTCTGTTTTGAACCTTCTTGAGATCTGGGATTAAATGGTATGAATTTTTGCAAAAAAGAAGGAAAAACAGCCCATACCCATATTTAGGAGAGACATATCATTAAGCAAAAGTGTAAAAAATATAAGCTCTGAAGGCACCTATCAAAGACAACAATGACACATGAAATATGGAAACAGCTGGAAATTAATCAATGAGAATAAATCAAATGAAATAAAAAAATACAGACCATANATTTTATAGCAATATTCCTTTAAAACATATTTTAAATATAGGATACCACACACAGGAAATTAATGCAGACAGTTACAAGAATGTGAATGAT
>VZRH01002693.1:403655-420610 GCA_013397555.1 Urocynchramus pylzowi | reverse complement strand
AAAAAAAAAAAAGGAAATTAAAGGAGGAAGAAATGCTGGCATGGCATAACAACTAATAAGAGCTAGCATATATCTAGCAAAAAGGGGATACGATTTTGATGTTGCAGGAGAGCTATTGTGTAGTGAAAAATTAATTAATCCTGGATACCAAAACATNTATACACATATATATATATATATGTATATAACAAAGGCACCAGGCCTGCAAGTCTGTCAATCCCACACAGGAAGGTCTTCTAATTTATTACTATCAAGTGAACAACCCAAGCCCAGAAAATTCAGCTATCAGGTCCAAAATAATTTCTCCATGACTATTTGTGATGCCACAATGATTCAAATGTTCCAGTGTTTCTGGGACTGAGTGAGGTAATAAGGGATCACTAAATGTCCATTATATATTCCTCTCTGGTTTTAATCTCAGCATACATTAGAATTCCCTTGCACAACTTTTTTATATAATATACATTAAAAAGGCATAATTGCTTGAAATTCTATTTTGAAAGCATATCTTAGTCTATGCTACCTTAGACAGCTCTGCTTTTATAACATAAAATTCTGTATATCCTGAATTTGCAAAGAACCAAACTCTCCTGAATGTCTTCCAATCCTTCTTAAAATCTGAGAAGAAGTTGGTGGACCTCTATAGAAATTCATCTTTTTTAGAGAACCTTGGATGGAAGTTTGATGCCAGATGAAAGGTTTCAGCACAAGTTAGTACAAGTTTAATCAATTACATGAAATAGAATTATTCATATTGGTTTTGAATGAAGTAATTTTCCTTTCTAAAGTACATCAGAAGCCCACATTAGCAGGCAATTAAATAGAAACATGTTTGATGTAATTGTGGACAAATAATTTGCAAATATTTTTATTTACATTTTCCTTTCTTTTTTTTTCTTTTAGATATTTTAAATTGAGTATTGTCACAAAAATTTATTTAATTTTGGCTTAAGTCAGGTGTACTCTAACTCTGTATTCTACAAGTCAACTGACTATAATTCTGCCTCTGTATGGAGCTCTTAGTTTGCAAAAGAATTTGAGAAAACATTTTTAAGACTAAAATCTAAGAAAGAAAATTGGTGAAATCTCTACAGTATTTTGCCAAGTAAGATTTCATTTTTGCTCCTCTGCTGGGGAATATGGGACATTTTCCCTTTTTAAAGAAACTTTAGGGCTGGACCCTAATCTCATAGTTTTCCTGTTTGCTTACTTTGTGTATTTCAGGTCAGCTAAATGCCAGAGCTGCTTACAGATACTCTCTACTTTTAGATTGTTTTATCTAACCAGCATAAAATGTCATGACTCCAAGGAATAAGCCACATCATTCACCAGCTGATTTAAACAAACTGTATATCTATAGTATGCTGAGGAAGGTCTGACAAAAAGCAAAATTTGTTAAAATTTGTTGATGTATATCGAAGCCCAGTTACACATTAAATTGCAGTATGTTAAGAATTTATAGACTTTAATGTATCACTCTGGCTGGAGAACATGAGAGGCATCTTTGATTAAAGGTATTTTCAAACCCATCTGCTCATCAACTGCATTGAGTTTTTGATTGGTAAAAAAGAAACTTCAGGCTTGGTATGGTATTATTAAATACTAAAATGTGAGCTAAAAATAAGACCGAGAATACAGTATGAATAAATTGAAAATATTAATGAACCAACGTAATAAGAATGCATTAACTTTTAATGTTATTTTAAGTAAAATTATGAATACTTTATGTGTTCTTTTTAAGGTTTTCTTGAGGCAGTGACTACACACTTATGAAAATTACAATGAAAACCTATTTTTCCTGGTCCTGTAGCAATATATATAACTACAATGCTCTCTAGTTGATATGGTAAATAATACTAAAATTAAGTCTTTATCTTCACAATTTCTCTTTAAAACAGAACCTGTCAAAATAGGTAAAGTATTGTATCACTTGTTAATACACAGTAAAGTGTTTGTGTAATTAGGTATGCAGCACAAGCTTTCTGAGACTGTGGAAATGTTAGTTTTGACCATCTATATATTTTCAAGCTGTGCATTGACTCATAGTTCTTCTGGAAGCTCTGGTGGAAGAGGTAGGGCATGGTCTCACTGGAGGAGATACATGTGGAGTGTAACCTTAAGAACAACACTGTGCTCCTTGGTTTCCCCTTGTCCTCCAAGGTGAAATACATTGCTCATTGAATGTAATGAGGCTAACATGCTCCCAGCTCACACTTCTCTCTTGCAATGTTACACGGAAAAAGACAAGTAGGAATCCAGGCAGAAAGCCTTTATTACTTTGATATTTTTGGGAAATGGAAACCCTGGAATTTAAATGCAATGAGCAGAACTTAGGAAGGGGTTTGGGTGTCAGAAAGAAAGTGTCTCAAACCATTTTAGAAACATTTTAAAACTACCTAGTTTATACTCAATACTCTGACTTTAGGTTTTCTGGGGTTTTTCTGTCATTTATACCAGACCCTATAAGGATCTCTGAAAGGGTGCTAAATCTATTGTTTGCAACTTAACTTCAAGTTAGCATTTACCTTTAACTTCCATCTAATATGTATACTATACCAGAGCTTTTTTTGCTCAGGGTGAAAATGGCTCTGCTGGTAGTTGCTTTCATGTTGATATGGCTGATCTAGCAAAATCTATTTGACTTTCCCAGGGCTTATTAATTACACCTTTTCTGTGAGTCACTCTTTTATGCAGCCAGCAGTGAGTAAAAAAATGATGGCTTAGGTGACCATATTCTTTCAATGCAAAAATAAAGGTAATTTTGACATCTGAAAAAAAAGAAACCCTCTTATCATTGCCTTGTCTGTAAAGGAGATATGATGAAGACCATGCTGATGTTACTGCATAGAATTTAGCCTTTTTTGGAGCTTCCCAGAAGAGGAATAATTGTTTTTTATACAGTGGTGGACCAACTCCAGCCATGGGAAAGTTCCCACACACACTCATCTACTCTCATTCAGCAGGATGGGGAGTGGGTCAAAAAAAATTGAGTGAGTTAAAAAAAAAGGGGAGTGAGTCAAAAAACTTGCCTTTGTCTCTCGTGGCCACAGACAAAGGCGAGTTAATAAGCAAGAAAATCAACAAAACAAAAGAAAACAAAACCCCAAAGAGATCACTCACCACATCACATTAGCAGACCAACGTTCACACATTATGTCCATACAACCTGTGAACATTGGCTTTTCTACAAAAACTCTCCCTCAGGTTTATTGCTGAACATGAACATTGCCATAGGGCAAGGGATGTCCCTTTGGTCAGTTGGAGTCAGCTATCCTGATTGTGTCCCAACTTCTTCTCCACTTTGAAATATTGTTCAAGCACTACTCGGCAGTAATTAAAACACTGGTTTGGTCACAATTTTGAAACACAGCCCAGAAATGCTGGTTATGGAGCAAATTAAGTCCACCCTAGGCAAGAGCAGTACATGTTCAGCTGCCTACTGGGGGCAAACAGCACAGAGAATGAATCATAAATTAGGGTGAGATAGTTTTAAAACACCCACTCTTTTCCTTGCCCTGAAACTCAGAGTTTAGCTATCAAAGTTAGAAACTTTTTTGTGCTCTCAGTCTCATACTTGTCAATGATGAAACACAAAAGAAGAGACTTTACTCCTCCCCATTCCTTGATGATTCATACAAATTAGGCAGGAATAAGAATCTTTTTCTGTTTTAAATATATTTTTCTGTGCCCATTAAAGAAACAAGGAAACAAACAGCCATATATTTTTTTTTGGCAAAATTAAAATAAGAATTATAGCTTTCAAAACAATGGGGAAAATATAATTTCTCTATGCTCCAAAAATTTTAAATTAGAATTACATTCTATGCTTTTAATCAATAGTTTGTTTGTTTCATGCGACCAGTATTAGTAATACTGGAAAATAAGTTATTTTTGGATTTTGGTTTTTCTAGGTAAATCTGAAAAAAATAAAAAATATAGATAGTTTCACAAGAAAAGTCACTCCTGATAAACTGTAAAATGAGAGAATAAAAAGCATTTTATTCTTCTAATGCCTTGAATTATAATACTATTGTATTATATCATAATATATATATATATATCATAATAAAGGCTAATTGATCTGTTTGCATCTGATGTCTTTATAAAGATTTTGATTTCTCTTTAGCCTGATGGCTAACCACTATTTGTGATTTTATAAGAATCACATAAGATTAAGTCATAAAAATATTCAAGGAACATTTTTTCCATATCATTTTTTGTAAATTGAATTATGGGTATCCTTTTACTTCCATTGGTAACTCATTGAAATAAACTTACCTATGCCCTAAAAATGCACAATGAACTTAAATATTACTGACAATTATTGACAACAAAAGCTCTGAGTGGTGGTGAAAATAAACTACCTGCCAATACATGAAGGTCAAAAACATTGTCAGCACCATTATAAAAGCATGACTGTGACCTGATTCATCTTATGTTTGCCACTTTGCAGTTCCCCTGTGATAGCTGCTCAAAAGCTCTACTTGAAGAGGTGAGAGTAAAAGGGGATTATATTAATGGGGATCATGTAATATTTGTCGAGCTGGAAATCCTTCTCAACCAAAGAAGGCATTGTATTTATTTTTCCTACTGCTTTTTCTCTGTAATTCCACAGAAATAGATGCAATTACTATGGGAAAAACATCCTTTTTTTTTCCAGGATTGTGGTAGCAGGAGGTATATACCCATTTGCTGGATGTGCAAACTGGATTTGTACTGCATTGCACTGTATTAGAAGTGACTAAAATTAATGTAACTGCACTAACCCTTTGATCATGTAGCTGGCCTTTCCTTTGTTTAAGCTCCTCACTTTTCTGACTAGAATTTGCTTTTGTCAGCACAGCAGCGAGTGACATATGGTATTTTTGTTGTTACTTGAAATAATCTTCTGTAGATCAGCTGGATTTCCCAAAAGAGCTTTGCATTCAACATTAGAGAGAGAGAGGAGATGAAAGAGAACCCCAAATCACTATACATTTCATGATTAAAAATCTCAGTAAAGTAACCCCCCCCCCCGATTCAAACCAATATATTTCACATTTTTAGCAATTAAAAAAGGATGAAGTGTGCTCTGTGATATATCAAAATCTTGTGAACTCTGATTTAGGAGGTGAAAGAGGAAAAGTCAGCTGTGTTTCTTACAAGTCTTGTGTTTTGGGGATTTTTACAAATGTCTGACATATTCAGACAATTAACTGACTACCTGCTAGCTTTGACTTACCTTCTGAGACATAAACAAAAGGCAGCTGTACATTCCTCTGGATTACACTCTGGCTCCTATCTCACAGCAGCCAAATGTTGATCGGCCAATGGAATTTTACACTAACACCATTTTAACATATCCAAAATCTGTGATTAGAAATTCCCAGTCACAGCAATATTGACCCCCATAACAATATATTAAAAACATTAAATGAAAAACCAAAAACCTAATATGAACCAAAGTCACACACTGAGAATGCTGAAGTGGATATTGTTATGTATTTAGCATTACAAAATGTTCTCATTGAAGTTAATGGACGGCATAACATAGAAACTGCTCAATAATTTGTATTCAGAGACAGCAATCTGTATTCTTTCTGCCCACTAGCACAGGACATCCTTTCTTTTCTTTAAGTTATTGCATATTAATGGAATACTTTTCTACTCACAGGCAACAAAAAAATCAAGGCACCATTTAACCAGTCAAAAAGGCTGAATGAACAGGAAAGTTAATGAGTTCCCTCAAACTAAGTTTAAGTTAGTTCACATTTTTTTAATAACTGCTTTCTGAATTAAACTTATTTTAAACAGGAATATGATTCACCATTCCTACAGGCTGTTATGAGTCTATGATGGAAGATAGTTATGCTTCAAAGCCTACAAATTCAGATAAAAAAATTACCGTAACTTTCATAAGTATTTCAAAGGTCAGTGAAGGACTGGAATGTTGCATGAAAACAAAAAAGAGCTATGGGGCAAAATAACTAGAATTGATAATGACCTTTAAATCAATGAAGAATGAAAATCATAAAATACTTATCCATATGGAAGAGCAAAGATTCTCATAAAAAACTTCAAGAACAGGATACAAAGTAAAATAGTTTATTATGAAGGGAAATGACAAACTGGTAATATGCTAAGGCAAAGGATTTCTCTAACAAAAAAGCCTCCAGGGAAATTTCATTTAAACAAATAATATACTCTGTGTATATTTGTGTGTGTGTATGCATGCTCACATCCCTAGGCTGGACTTAATGAAGCCAAGGGCAATTTTCAATGTCCTACTGTTGCATAAACCTGGAAGGATTTTATCTTATACTCCCTTTTAAAATAAAAGTTAAAAATGCATTGTAACAAGTAAAAAGTGTTATCTCATTAATTTTAATTTTGTTTCTTTTCTAGGTATTCCTTTCTGTGTCTACTGTGACACTTGGCTAAAATTTCACTGCGACATTCTTCTTTTCACATAAAATAAAGCTGGTATTTTATATTTTGGTAGGCTTTGACCAGAATACAGGCAAGAAAATATTAAAGAATATTCAATATATCAAATGACTATTTTTTAATAATATGTCTCAGAACAGTAGATGTGATATAACTGTGTTTACTTCCCTCTGCAGTGACAGAGAATCCCTTGAAACCAATGTGGGGATTTCATTAACTTGCACATGATTTGCTGTTACAGACAGGACTTCAGGAACAAGTGACTGACTTCATTGGAAGACAAGAAAACTTACCATCTACGAGTTCTTAGTAATTACAAAGACTCATTCAATGAGGAAACAAAATAGTCAATTTAAGGAATAATGAGTGGGCAGAAGAATTCCTTCATCTTGAACAGCTGAATTTTCTTGTCATAAACTCTCTTTTGCTTCACATAACACAAACTAAATCGATCCTGGATTCTGGAATTCTGCTAATAAGAGCTAGGATGAATCTATATTTGAGAACAGTTTCTATATAGAATGTTGCAACTGTTTCTAAGTAGTAGAATAAACCCAAGTTTGAACTGAAGCATAGGAGAACATTTCATAAAGCCCAAAACAAGAATTTGCACTTAATAAAATACACATGTCCTGAGAATGAAATTGAAATAAAATTTTAATTTTTTTTTTGTAACTTGAAGAAGAGGTATACAGGAATTGTAGCAGAGTTTAGCTGTGAGTATTCACAATGTAATGTTGAAGAAAATAAGCATTAAATTACCAGGTCTCTCATTGATGCTTTTTTGTTCCTCAGAAGGTAAAATCAGTGTAATAAAAACATCTGCTGACCTTTCATCCTCCTCTACTGCATCCTCTGAACAGAGCATGAAAATCTCAGAAAGCTTGGTGCAATTTTATTCTTCTCTCTGGTGTAGAACAGCAGGACCCAAAGGAATGGCATGAAGCTGAGTCAGGGCAGGTTTAGGTGGAATATAATGAAAAGATTCTTCACCCAGAGTGTGGCTGAGCACTGAAACAGGATTTCCAGAGAAGTGATCACAGCATGAAGCCTGACAGAACTCTAAAAGAGTTTGGACAGTGCACTCAGGCACATGGTGCAACTCTTGAGGATGGTGTTGTGCTGGGCCAAATGTTGGACTTTTGTGATCCTTTTGGGTATCTTCCAGCTCAGGATATTCTATGATTCCATGATTCTAAGATGCATCAATTCCTTTGTTAATTGCACTTTTCAAAACTAGAAGATTGCTGCTTGAAAAATCAGTCATTAAACAGCATTTAGTTTTTACAATTATTTTCTCTTCTCTCACTTAAGAACCAGCTATGTACTGTATGTCTTCCTGTCCTTAAAGCAAGCATCAATCAAATTCTGACACTGTGTATTATTGTTGAAACTTTTATTAGCTATTCCAGTGTGGCCAAAGACCTAGTCCAACATGGCAGGTTTCCTTGATGTACTGTTGTGTTTTCTGAGTGGAATCAATTTCTCAAACTATTTACTAGAATTTGTATTTGAAAATACAAATCATGCATTTGAAGAAAATTGAACAGATGATCTGGCACAGATCTTTTGTCCCTAATAGAGAAATTAATGGCCAGGCATAGGAACTAATTTGGCTGAAACCTTGTATGTATGTAGCAGTGCAGGTGCACATTTATCAGATTTTCATATTTAATGAGTACGGTGTAACTCCATGTTTGTTCAAAGGCAGAATTATTGCAAGGAATACATGCAACAGAACATCTAATAATTTCCATTCACCCAGAAGTGCTGAAGTGGTTATCTGTCCAAATTCTAATCAAGCATAGACCAAACAGTGGATATCTACCACTGTGGAATAAGTAAATAAATGAACCAGGTACCTATATCACCATTATGCTATATCAGAGTGTATGCTCTTAATGAAAATGATATTTTAATTAGAAACATCTTAGATTTTTTTTTTAATTTTGATACCATACCAAAATTAGAAGGGGTTGTGCAAAAGGAAATTATTTTTTTTCAATACTTGTTGGAGGAATGGAAACTGTATTAATGGATCTCTGAGTCTGTGGTGCTAACAGTGGTGACAAAGTAGGTGGTAGGAGGTACTTATGATCATGAAAATTCTGGAGGAGAGTGTACCTGTTATGCTTTAAGAATATTTTATAAGTGATACTCTGAGGTAAATCACTGAGGTTTTTTTTAACACCACAACTTCATTTTGCAACTTAGCCTGTCTGCATTCAAAAGGTAAATCAATATTTCTGTTAAAATCACTGTGAACTGTTATAATTTCCTGAGTGTAGTAATTCTCTCCTACTATAATTCTTGCAAGCTTCTGTGCATCAAATAACTACCAGGTCAGCAGAGCACTGGCTGGCTTAAGAGCATTAGAGGTCATGCTGCAAACTCTGGGCAAGAGGACATAAATGGCAGATTCTTCAAATCAGATATTTCAAGGGTGAAGTAGTAGATTTTAGCTAGAACAAAGCTTATTAATAGCCAACAAAAGCTTGCAGCCCATTTTCTCTATTCCCCCCACCTGGATGAATTCTTTTGTGTCTGTCAGGCTATTTATTATTGGCTTTGACATCCTGTACTGAATTGATGTCACAGGGTGATACCTAATGAAAGCAGTATCCGAATTACTGGGACTATAACTGTATCTGCCTAGCTCCAACTTGTCAGATGGGTTTGCTATGGAATGGGAAACAACAAAACAAGCATAGAAAATGGTTATGGGCAGACGTGCCGAGGAGATCTGAGTTTTATCTGGATATGCATAAGAAGGAAATAAGAGAAAGATTCATTACTGTTTTACATCTTAGTGACATTTTTGGGGATGGTGAGAGTAGAGAGCAGAGACAGAAGCCATTCACAACCTGGAAATATTTGACTTGAGACATGGAGAAAGTCAAAGGAATTGGCCTAGGGTGTTGTGACCACTAAGGCCATTGACTTCTTTTGCCAACCATGACCAGCTAAGTGAGAAAACAATAAAAAGGGTAGGAAGAAGAGTAGGGAAGCAAGTCCACAGAAATGTAACACCATGAAGATGAACCTGAGGTGTGTTTTTTATGGAAACCAGTTTGCCAGACAGGATTCCTCATGCTGAATAGTTGGAGTGAGCATTCTTTTCCACTCTATCCGGAGTGTTGGTCACAGGTGGACTGGAGCAGAAGAGACCATCTTCCATTTGAATGTGTGTTCTGTATAAACTCTTGGAGTGGGCTTTAAAACAAATATAAATTTTATATTTTTTTCCTGGTATAACTGTCCTGCTTGGAAATAAGATCTAAAATTTATTTCACTTCATGGTGTAGTTCTGTCCTTGAAGTTTTATTGTTCTTGAATTCTTCCATGACAGTTGATATAATTCACTAATCCAACTAATCCAATTTAAATCCATCACTAAATTATGGAATCTTAGAATCATTTAGGTTGGAAAAGACATTTAAAATCATTGAGTCCAACTGTAAGCCTGATGAAGCCAAATCCACCAGATTTATTTCTCAGTATCTATTTTGATGGGAACTCATGTTGTTTCTAATTTTCATGTTGTTTCTAATTCCACAAAGAATATTATAAAATTACTAGTAGAATACTATAAATAATGCACCAAAAAAAAATCCCACAAAACCCCACCCTCAAAAAAACTTTTCCATATCTCATCTCTGTTTTGGACATTTTTGATGGGTTTAGTGGTAGATTTCTGGTGCATCTGGGATCAAAGTATTATAATAGGGAAGATAATAAACATGTGCTTTTAAGTAGTTACATACTTAAAAGACACTTCACACAGTCCAGGTTGATAATTTTCCTGAACTCTTGACCTTGTAAATTTCTTCCCATATTACTTACAATAATAAGTAAAATAAACTAGAATTAGTTCTTTGAAACTCAGGATGGGAGAACAGTCCTGGCTTTAAATCTAGACTTTTTATCCTTCCAAACCAGGCAGCATAATGTGTATGGGACAGGAGATAATCTGTCCATTTTTCAGTCATTTTTTCAGTTAGCCTGACTTGGAGACAAGTCACATGCTGTGGTGTGAGCCAATGCAGTGAAAGATTCACTGCCAGCAAGGGAATGACACAAAGAACTAGTGACAAGTCACAGTGCTAAGATAACCAAACAAGAGTAGTACAATTGTGTTATTGACCATTTTGTTGGTATATATTGAAATATAAATATAAATATAAACACAAATAATATAAACATAAACATAAATGCATCTACTGTTTAAAGTACTTCCATATATTTGTCATAACCAGTAATGCCAAAAATTCTGAAAAATATGTATGCAAGGTGTTACATAAAATTTAAATGTGCCAGATGGAGAGGGATAGTTTGGAAAAAAAACCCATACTTGGGAGTGAGAATACAAGAGCCGGCAGAGAGGAGACCATTCTGGAATTAAAGTAAGAATAATACAAGGAAATCCTCTCAATTCTTTCTTACTTTGTGAAAGTATTCTCTAAGGGTTTTCTGGATAGCAATCTAATGAATTAGATTTATCTGATAGTAGACAAGTCCTCTGGGGTACAACAGTGCTAGTTTATACACTTAGTGGGCATGTATTTTCTTTTGCTCAGCCAAAAGAGCCAGTAAAGCTGCTGTATGCAATGTTTCTCACCTTCATGAAATTTTTTCTAATAATTTTAATAGCAATTGGGTCAAAATCACCTTTGCTTTTCTTTGTTTCTGGAGGAACCACAGTAATATATTGAAACACTAACACTTTAGGATAACATTATTAAAAAGTATAATGTTATAGATTATTTTTGACATGTGTATTTATTTATTGCTCATGGAAAGTTTTGTGTGCAATAAAAATGCATGAAAATGTTACTTTATTATAATTATATAAACTGCATGACTGATGATTCTACGTGAATGCCAAATATTTGTGTCCAAATAAATTTTGTACCAATAAAATCGTTATTAACATGTTGATACTCTCCTATTGCTCAATTACTATAGCAATTTTATGTACCATGAGTTTCACAGAATCATAGAATCATCAAGGTTGGGAAAGACCTTAAAGATTATCCAGTTTCAGTGTATGTAGAAACACACACTTCTGTTTTCTATGATAGCCTTTGGTTGGGCAAAATTGCACTTCCTAGAGGGTTATAAATCAAAATGATCTACTTCAGAGAGTGTTTTTGTTTGTGATGAACTAGTTTTAATCAAGTCCACACTTCCTTTCTGAGATTACTTTTGTGAGCACCAACTACAGTAAAGGCATATCAAAGACATGGCTTCATTTTCAATATGTAAAAGATCCCCCATATGATTTCATCTATTGATTCCTTTCTGCCAGTAAATTTCACCAGACATCCTCTACACAGAATTCACCTTATACTTTCCATATTTTGGTGAGACAACAAAAAAGAAATTAGTTTTCTAAAAACAGATGGGAGGACATAGCTTCAAGGACTGCTTTTGGATAATATCTGAACTTATTTTAAAGAGCTGATATGACAATTAAAGTTGTTTTATATATAGATATAAGATTTCATTACTATTCAGTTTTATTAGGCGCTGATCGATTCATAAATGATTTTCAGAAAGTTAATCCAGATGTGATTTGAAAACTTCAGGATAAATTGTAAAGCTTGAGAAATACTTTGCCTTTCAGGTTAATTTTCTCTTCAGTGACTGGTAAAGAATTCATTCTTAAGTGCAGGCATTGAAGATAAACACAGAATACAAAGGCACAGTCCCTATCCTTACTACAGATGCTTTATGAGACCTTCAAACAATCATTTGACTCAAGATTTTTGTAAGTTAATGTCAAAGCTGAACTTTTAGGGTGCTGAACTGTATTAGGCTTTTATCAACTTGCATTTACAAGTCAGTTTGAGCTTCACTTACTACACATTTCTTGCTGCCAATCTGTTTTTAAAAGTGTATGGCCACCTGCTCAGGAACAAACAGTACTTATTAAACATTGAAACAAGTTGAGGAAATTTTGGAGCTGGCTCTTTGAATGAGACATTGGCCTAGGTAAGCTCCACAGAAAAATTGAACAAATTTTTTTTTTCTTTTGTGATTTCTACATTCTACCAGTGCCACTTTACCCGGGCAAATTGAAGAAGCACTGATTTCCACTGGTTTGGGGAATTATTTTTTGTTTATTTATTTGTTTTTACATTTTGTAGGAAATTAATGTTTTCACCAATGCATGTGTAGAAGCAGCAAAATTTGAATCACTCCTGCTTCAATAAAATGAGTGCAACAGAACTAAATTGTCATTTTCCTAAGAGAATTAGTTTTAGATAAAAGAGCCAATTAACACGAAAAAAAATCATTCTGTGTTTTGAATTTTTAACTATCAGAACTGAAAAAATACTAATACATGTACTTGGAACAAAAATTGGCAGTTTCCTTTGAAAAGAAAAAATATGCCTTATTTTTCAATGTATTTTCAAACTTTTTATTCCAACATAAAAAAAATATTAAAATATGAAGTTCCTTATGTTTCATTATCTTTCAACTTAGCCAAGAAAAAAATCAGTTTTCTTAAAGAAAAAATACTGGCTCCAGGAGTTAAACTGTCTCTGTATACTTATAGCTATACACTTATGTAACAAACAATATATTTATATAACTAGAGAAAATATAATCCTTTAATCAATTGGCTGTAATGTAAATAGCATTCTAGGCCACTTTCTAGAATTAGAACAAACATTGATTTAAAAAAAAAAAGAACAGTAAAAGAAAACCTGTTTTCCACAGATGGAAATTAAATATGTTACAATATTAAGCACTCTGTTGTAAGACAGGAAAATCTAGATGTAAGTAGTGTAACAGCACCTTGATGAATCTATGATGTGTGGATGAAAATGCATTTTATATATATAAACCCACACATGCAGTTACATATACATTCTCTGTGCTTCAGTGTGCTTTACAATATTTCATAAATAGCTAATCAGAAAAGCAATAGTTGCATTGACCCATTTTATTTTACCTTTTTTTTTTTTTTCTTTTCATACTGCAAGCTACCTTGATGAAATGCGAATTTCTCCCATGTGAAATCCTCAGGATTCGTTCAGCACACAAGTGTTTTGGAATTCAGGCTGTGTCAGCATGTCAGTAAATGGCTCAAAGGAGCACCACCAGAAGCAAAAAGATGAAATCTTACCACAGATGATTAAGGACTGGCACTTCAGAATAAACAAACAGAAAAAACCCCAGAAAATACGAGAACATTCTCTGAAAAAAGATACTGTTTTCTTTAGGAAATTTGATTTATTCATTCATATATGAATGAATAAATTGTTTGTCAAGCAGAAGGGTCTTGAGAAGTTGACTGCAGCAGCATTTTGGGACTGATCTTTTCACAAAGATGAACTGTTTATGAACAATTTTTCCATTCCATGTTAGAATGGAAATAGGAGTGTTTTTAGGAGAAGCTTTGCTAATTTCAAATCGAAGTTAGAGTTATTTTGGACAAATATTTTTCTATTATTAATTCAATAAGAGATTTCACTTTCTGCAGATTTCTAGTATCTTTCTGTCTGACCTCTTTTCTCTTTCTCAGAATTCAATGTTTATTATCTTTGTATAGGCACAATATATATTTACCATACTTACATTTTTAAATAGTTCCATCCAAGTTTCAAAAATGGTTGGTTTCCTCCTTTCAACAATCTTTTATTCTTTTCTATTGTTGGGGTTTGTTTTACATGCCTTGCCTCAAACAATTCATTCTGCAATGTAATATAAATTCAAAGACTCTCATTTGTTTATCTTATGAAGTGATTCTACAAGCTATGCCTTTTATTCAGAGATATATTAGTTTGATGTGAAGAAATAAATGAGATTGTTACCTCCATGTCTGACTGAAGATAAGGACAATGGTTTCTTCCCTGAAAGTTTCCATTTTGGATAAAAAGTACAAATAAAACTTTCAGAAAACATAGTGGTACAAAAAGAGATTTACCATTGGAAACCAAATGTGATCAGGCACCTGGGACCTCTCAAAATTTTGATTAAAGCCTTGTTTAGCTCCTGCAGAAATGTACCTGTACATTGATTTTTATTCAAAGAAAGATGCAACGCAAACTCTAGTGAGTTACTGTGCAGATATAAATGGACTACTTATTGAGAAAAATACTACTTAGTATATTTATTTGACTAAGAAATTAAATATTTTTCTGATAATTTATTATTTATATGTATATATAAATTTTATATATATTTTTATATATACATGGACCTTCACAAACACACACACATATATATACATTAAAATTAGATAAAACAGACTAGACTCAACTGTCACACCGTCTATATTTTATTTCAGGAATTCAAGTTATATTGCAGGAAAGATATGTATACTTTTTTGCATTACGTATTCTACTTCACTTTTTTCACTGTTTCTGATAAGAAATATGTAAGAAGATGCCGAAAAGTCTAGCAATCTATAAAATGCCAAATACAAATTATAAGTAAGTCAACATCTGTTGTATTTTAACCTTATTCAGTGGAAGTTATGCAATGGTTGCATACAATTCTTTTTTTAGGCTTTAACAAACATTACAATTATATGTGTCTTCCAAATTTCTGAAAGTATATTCATGCAGGTCAATACATTTAAAGGCATACTTTTGACCTTACCTATGAATATAAACATATTTTGGCAACAAAAAATGAACTCTAGACACTACTTTTTACAGTTATGTTATGTTTTGGATTTGAAACTGCCTGGCTAATAAATGCACCTTTTTTTTGAAAATAAGGTCTTCTGTATATGCTAGTTATCTCTAGGCCAGTTATTTCTAATCTTACCAAAAGAAGAAATGATGAATATCAGGAAACACACAAAATTTTATTTGCACCAAATAATGAAACTCACAGATACATAATAATGCTCATACATACATAATAAATTATGCAAATGCATTTCTTATTATAACCAGTCTTCAGTTATATTCAGTAACTATTTTGCATAATCATTGAATAAGTGGTACTCAAGCAAAATGAGGTATACTCTGTTGTGAATCACCTGATCACCCATCTCAGTGTAAATAGTTCTATTGAGTGACTTGCATCCAACTATGCCACTTTTCTGACCTTTGAGGTCAATACATAACCTATAGTACTTGAATTTCCTGTTGCATATACCATAATCTAGTACCACTTTGGTATACTGAAGTAAACTTGGATTTATCCCAGAAAGACTCAAACAAATCCTCAGCCTCTCCAGATTAGGTTTTTTTTGGTTTTGTTTTTGTTTTTTTGGTTTTTTTTTAATTAATTGGAATTTTTTTTCTGGAACTTCATGTCTGCACATATAGTTCTATCCTAATAAAATAATTATAACAGCAGTATACAATAGAGAAAATTAAGAAAAACTTGAAAGCCCAAAACATACACACACACATAGACACAGGCAATTCCTGCCAGTCTTGAAGATCTTTTTCAATTACAAAAAGCACTTAAAAAGAAAAAAATATTAAAAATTCCATCTAGGGGTAGTGAATTGTATTTCTTCAGAGATGTAGACATCTAGTTCTCTATGGATTGGGTGGACTAAATTCCCTGAGTAACTCTAAAGTGGTTGATAGTAATTAATGAAGTAATGGACATATATATACAGAAATAAGAAATATTGGTCTACTGGGAAAAGATCTATAACTTACAGTTTCCCTAAGAAATATAAAATCTGACCAATGATATCAGATGATATAAAGACATATCATGTTTTAAAGCATGTGTTAAATGCAGAATTATGCATGTAGAAGGGAGTGTGAGATGCTTTAAGATGTTGGTCATTTTTCAATATTTATTCCAATTGATTCCAATATGGCTTCTTTGGGGTTTTATTTGTTTGTGAGTTTGGTGGCTTTTTTTTTTTTTCTTTTTCTTTTTTGGTTCAGTGCAATTGTGCCTTCTGTTTTGCAACACAAAGGGTTTCAGAGTTTGAAAATCAAGTTAATTATCATTTGATACAAAAAGTTAATTTAGATGATAGTGTCAGAGAATGAGCAGTCCATGGGGTTTCCTTGTGTCAGATTTACAACATACATATCACTTAATCATAGAATCACAGAATCAACCAGGTCAGAAAAGATCTTTGAGATCATGGAGTCCAGCCTACGACCTAACACCATCTTGTCAATCAGATTATGGCACTCATCCAGTCTTTCCTTAACCACCTCCAGGGACGGTGACTCCTCCAACTCCCACACANATCCATCTTGTCAATCTTGTCAATCTTGTCAATCAGATTATGGCACTCATCCAGTCTTTCCTTAACCACCTCCAAGGACGGTGACTCCTCCACCTCCCACACCGTGTCTTGTCATGGGTTTGCCCCTGGCGCAACGCCAGTGCACCCATGAAGATGTATTTTCCAAAATGGCTGCTGTGAGATGTGACCAGAAACAGAGCAAAGCAGGCTCCAGCTTAGGAATGAAGGGAAAGAAAAAACATTATTAATCTACAATATGCTAAAAAGAACACACACACAATTCAGAATGGAAACCCTCCAAAATACTCCTCCTCCCCCCACCTAATTCCACCACAACACA
>VZRH01002693.1:381741-403384 GCA_013397555.1 Urocynchramus pylzowi | reverse complement strand
ATCAGTCTCTGTTCCCTCCACTCCTTCACATAACATCACTGCATTCTCTTGGCTCCCAGCCATTGCCTCCCCCTAAATGCAGTCTCTGGACTGGAGAAGGAATTGGTTCACAGGAAGAAATTGGTTCAGTCCAATAGCTATGCAAGAAAAAGTCCAGCCAAAGGCCACTCCATCATCTCCTCCCACCTGGGACTCTTCCCATCCTCTTCAAACATTTTTTCCACTTGCTTGACCTTTTCCCACACTTGCCTATTTCCTTCTATTTCATATCTGTCTCTCTTCTCATTCAAATCAAGGAGGATCAGTGTTTTCAAAGCTTCCATTATCCAGGAACAAAAAGGGTTAAAATCTCAGCCTGGGACTCTCATGGCTGGGTAAGTTCTTGTCCCCTCCCTTCTCCTTCTCAGCCATGGTGCCAGCACACGATATCAAATTTGAAGCTGGCACAGACTCTCTCTCTCTCCTGGATGGTGGCAGGGGGGTGCTGCCCGAAGCATCTCAGGGATCCTCCACCCTTTCTGTCCCGCAGGGGCTCCCTCCTACCTCAGCCCAGGCCGCATGGCTTACCCCCCCTCTCCCACCCAGCTACGAGCTGGGCAGGGGAGATCAGACCTCTTCACCAGCTGGAACCGAAGAGAAAGTTCACCTGGGAGCGCTCTACTTTTAACCCCTGTGTTCTCAGAGGTGTATCCATGCCTTCAGTGGCCACACCAGGTGCCAATATTCAAATCTGGCCACTGATTGGTTTGACTACAACTTCCCAAAAACTCGCTTCCTTGTCAAACTACAACAGTATAATACAAGGTAAGAATGGTATCATTGAAGACTGCTTTTTTTGAAAATGATAATTTTTTGTCAATTTCCTTGTGAGCTTTTAAAAACTTCAAGCAGTTGCCTGGAAATAATCTGTGTCAACAGGGAGAAATTTATTCTGGGAAACAGAATAATTTAAAGAATGAAGATAGTTTTTAGGTGTACCAATGAGAGTGTTTTCCAGCATTCATGAAGACAGAAAGATATATTCTCTTCTCCCCACCTAGGTATACCTTTTCCATTGATATTGCTCTTTACGATGCAGTGATGAGGGCTTGCAGTAATGCTTATTCTGAAAAGCTTACACAATAGCTTAATCATTTTCTGTATTCTGTGTACCATTTATGAAAGGAAAAGTGAAATCATTGCTAGCTGACACTTATCTTTAGAACTTCCTTGGATGGAAAAAGACACCATTTCAAATGTAAGGGGTTTATATAGTTTGGCAATATAGTTTGGTAATATAGTTTAGAATTTTTCAGAAAATTACATTTAAATGTCTTTATAAATGAGCAATACTACTTAAACATGCACATATTGCTGCAATGAATTTCAGTAATGAGAGTTGTGGATTTTTTTCATAAAGCATCGCAGTAATAAGACTGTTAAAAATACATTTAAATGCTATAATAAAAATACTACACATCTTTTTCTGTGGTATAATTTGTTAAAATCTTCCATTACATTTGACAGCCCTCCATTCACTCTCATTTTAGTTAATAGATATAGTGTACTCAATTTCTTGCCCTCTGAGAAAGTACTGGCAACATGTTCTGACCTATAATCTATACTTAAAGGTTCAGTAGCTATTTAGGAATGTTCATGGAGACTTTATTAATCTCTAATAAACTCAGCTCTTCCACTTCATTTCATGGCTGAATGTAACAGTATTTTCTTTCTAGACTAATTATAGAAGGCAGAGCAAGAACAGTCAAAATTATGCCCCTGGCATAATTACAATAGACTTTGTTTATCTTCATGCCTTTAAACACCATTCAACTATGCAATAGCTTCCTTTTGTCCTGGATATTTGTTTCGGAGAAATGACATTTAAATTACTAAACAAAAAAATGTTAAAGTGAGATGGCAAGAACAATTTAAATCTGATTGTAAGAGCAGCAAAAGCTCCAATTTAGAGAACAGTCAGAAAAAAATCAAAAGAACCAAAACAAACAAATCCAAGATTGGTAGCAAAATACTCTATATAAAGATTTATTTGAAAGCAAATTTTCCATACGAGGGGTCTTGTCTGTGTTCTGTGATTATTTTACTATTATAACCAGAGCATATCTCTAAAAACATCATGTCTTCCTTTTTTATACAAGTTTCTCTTATATGCAATATTTACAAGACAGGGAGTATAAATGTAGTCTGCAGAGGATACTATACAGAGCAACTAGAGTAATAAAACACTTAACCTCTCCCATTTCTGTTACAGAGAGGGAAACTAAAGTATGAGTCTAAGGAGCACTACAACAATAAAACAACAGCAATAGCAGTCCTGGTGTAGTTCTGCAGTACAGATTAAACTCCTGGGACATCATCTGAGCAGATGTGGTAAGTCTTAATGCTTTGCTAAGAGCAAATATTGCATGAAGTCTAATTCATGTATGTAATTCCAGCCTGTGCTCTTCAAACAAGACAAACTTTTTATTCTTGCCTCAATTTTCAAGCACCTAGAATGAGAAAATAACATAATGCCTTAACAATAGAAATAATAGAATGAGAAAATAAATTAATTTGAGTATATAAACTACTTTACTGTCCTAAAACTGAAGATGTGATGGGGTTTATTATATTATTCATTAATTCCAAATAACTTGGAGGATCAAGAACAACATAGTATGCACTGTATAACACATTGGGGTAAACAAGACTCAAATACCCAGAAACGGTTATATTTCTCTTTTGTTTCTTTAATCCACTAATTCAAAAATAAAGAATTTAGCTAAGATCAAAGATTCTAATGCAAACTCCAGTTTATGGATTTTGTAGCTGTCCTATAGGGGCTTGGAATACACAAACTAATAACATCACTTTTCATTTTGTAGTACCTTTCATCTGAAGATCTCAAAGTGTTTTTCAACATCAATGAAGCACACCTTAAAACAGCAAGTGATATACATGAGGGAAATACAGGAATTTGTTCAACCCACCAATACTCATTGAAGTTTATCCCTCTCATTGTTCTTTAAACACTTGTGACAACACTGTAGCAAAGTTCAATTAGCTGAATAACTCCCCCTCCTCTCTCCTGTATTTTGGTTTTGAAGTATATTCAGTTAAAACTGCTGGAATTCACACAGGCATCATACAACTGAGTCATAATTTGTGTAAAACACCAGGATTTGTGCCCTCAGATGATGAAAAATGTCAAAAAAATATGAATTAACATATGTCGCCAGAAAACCATTTCTATGTTCTTGCTAAAAGAAATCAGATCAATCCAGGAAAGCAAATTAATTGAAAATTGTACTACACTGTGCCAACCAGAGATGTTGGATTCCTGTGGAACTGGAAATAAGGTAGAAGGCCAGAAAAATTTCCAATATCTCAGGCAAAAAGAACATTTTTTTGTTAAGTATTTTCATAAAGGCAAATAATCTTCAGCTATGTAGATGACTATTTGAACTTTGTCCATGTAAATATGATGACTGCAATTTAGCCATTCTGCTACATATATTTTAAAGAAAATATTTAATTAACTAACTAAATAATTATTCTAGAGGCATTTCTCTGCCATAATGGCATAAGTCATGTAAGGACATACAGATAAGTTTTACTTATTCAGAACAGATTCATACATGGCTCTGAAGTCCATATATTTTGAAAAATTATTGGTTAAGAATTTTTAGACAAAATCATTGGTTTAAACATCTTGAAAGTAACACATAATAAAAACCTTCAATTACCCTTTATGTCAGTATTCTAATACTCCAGAAGGATAAATTTTTCTCCTCCACTTGTCCCTTTTCTCCCAGACTTACTGAGATTCACATTCAAACACTGCAACGAATGTTATGCACACATCACAGATTAGCTCTGAGGGAGCTGGCAAGCCAATGTCACACAGTGTTTTGACATGAAAAGATGATAACTTAGATTCTGGAAGCAGGGAAGCCAGGTGAATACCTTAGAAATGTTAATCAGAGGACAAGTTAATAAACTTAGTTCCAAACTGGGAAACTTGGTAGTTTGCTACTTTCTGTGATATAGACTTGACCAATTTATTTTTCTTAATAAAAGGAGTGCAATATAAAATTTTCTTGTTGCTATCCTTCTAGAAATCCACTCTTAACACTGACCTCAGGACTGAAGCACTATTATAAGAAAAGTCTACTGCAATGTTATCTGTTAGACACATTGCCTTTTTAATTATTCTATACTAATTATCATTGGTTCCCAAATCCTTGCACTGTGAGGACATGGAACAGATGCAAACGACAAGGGAAAATTAATAATTGTATTTTTTTAATGCTTGATTTATTTCTAAGGACACAGCACTATTTAATTTTATTATTATGAGTAGCTATGGGTTCATTACATAAACCAAATGTACTTGTTTTCATGGATGCAAAACATGCTGTCTGATAACAACCATAGCTCTTAGGTAGAACTACTGTCTTCTAAAAACTATACTTTGTAAGTCTCATGCTCATATTTTTAACAATCATTAAAAGAAAAAAATGAAATTAATATTGCATTCAGCCTTTCAGTTAGGGAGTGCAAGCCTTTACTCATATACCTTAAGCTACTGTAGTTTTTAATGCTCTCTTTTGCCAGATAATATTAACAGTCAACCAATCATCATACTGATCAGATATGTTTAGTCAATCGCTCCAGCAGCCACCTGAATGTCCAGATCTTCTTTGAGATGAGAAAGTTATTCTTTCCAGGGCATGAGCAACCTGGTCTAACTTCATAGCTGACCCTGTTGAGGTGGGGATGTTCTGAGGTCCCTCTTAATCCAGATTAAGCCAAATCAGTATGGTTCTGTAATTCAAAAGTAGAGACATTTGTTGGATTTACTAAATTCTGGGTTTCATATTTTTTAGCATTTTGAGTAAAAGAGACCCATCAGAGTGAACAGGGTGCCTTTAAGAAAGCAACTGTAGTATGACATCTCCTAGTTTAAAAAAACCCCAAAAAACAAAAACCCAACCAACCCTAAACAAAATGAAAAACCCAAAGCCCAACAATGAATCCTCAAAACCAACTAAATCAAAGAACCAAATCAGACTACAAATGTACCAACATATTCTACATTTTAAGGTCATCCAGGGAAGCTATTTCAAGAATTAGAAAAATAGTATAGAACAGATCGCATATTCCTAGTCAAAATAAACAACTTCATATTTATCTTACTTCACAGTAATAGCTTCCCTATGTAGTTCATGTGGGGTTGTTTTTCTTGAGGTGTTTGGCTGGAAGAAAGGTTTTATAAATTCCTCTGTATCACTGTTCCTTTTAGATTAGTGTGAAGGAGATCTTATTTTTCTTTTTGATTTTGCATTTTTAGTAGCCTTCATACAATCTCTTTAAAATGCTTTTTTCTAACACATCTGGGATAACTAATCTGGTTCTTGAAAGGAAAATCCCTTCAGCAGCAAAATCTCTGCTCTGAATTGGTAACATTTGCTGCACTGGCCACACTCTGCTTAACAGCTTTAATCACTTTCCTTGGGGTCTTATCTTGGATCATAACTTTAGCAATCATTGCCAAGCTTTGATTTACTGGATAGAAAAAAAAAAAATCTGTCCCCATTATGTGGTTTATATTCTCTACCCTGCCTGTCATCTCTGCTCTTCATGGAGAAGCATTATTATGTGAGTTTTTTTGTTTGATCTGAGATCCTGTACATTATCTTGAGTATTATTAAACTCCTTTGGAATATGCAGCATTTAGCTCTACATTTTTTCTGTGCTTCATCATATTACCAAATGTGCCCACTTCTACAAGTTGTCTTAAGCGTTAATTCAGATGTCAGATAAAATATATGTATAAAAAAGTGCAAGTTCACTAGTGGAAAGAATACCAGATAAGTTTTTGGTATGAGTTTGGGACAAATCTGTACTGAGAGGCCCTCCATAAAAATATGGAACAATACTTATAACTTTGAATTAGACAAATACTCCATGTTCAGTGTCCATTATTTCTGCATTTACTTTACTTATTTTAAGTTTAGAAGGAATATTCTCTGACACTGCATTATTTTGAGGCAACTCCTGTTAGTGCTCTGAAACGCATCTTTGAAGCACATTGTTTTTAAGCTTGCTTTATTGAGGACATGAAGACGTTCCCATGTTTCATGTCATCAAATATATATTCATCTTTTGCCCACCAAAAAGGTTTTCATTGAAATACAAGAAAAAAAGTAGAGGATTTACAAATATTGTGCTTCATGAAAACAGAAAACTTGCTAAAAGACAGAGGTTCCACTATGCAATCTAGGAAGGGGTAGACTGGGTGTTCCTTTATCCACTATAATATGTCAGAAAATCCATACAAATTAAAGACATCATGAATTTTCCCAAAAAAATATTAATTAAGATCTCTTATTGTCAATGAAAAAATCTATGAATTATTAAAAAAAACCAAAAAACCCAACACACCAGAAATTAGGTTTCATTAATTCTTCTCCTGATAGATCTGGTACATATATATTTTCTATCATACTGCTTTATTTTAAAATAATTTTTCCCATTCCTCAAATATTTTAATAAGTGTGTTCTAAACATACCAGAGATATCTGAATAGCAGTACACTCAGACAGCTTCTCTGGCACCTGTATTCAATGTGATCTTTCCCTGTTTGCTGCTCAAGACGCGTTCTTTCAGAAATCAGGGAAATGATGCCTGAAATCTCCATGATAAGTTCAGAGAGAGATGTGTGCTGTTCACAGGCACTGGGATGGCAGAGAGGTATTCCTTACTGACAAAGTCTAGTTACCAATTCTGTGTCTCTCAGAATTGTCTTTTTTGGGCTTATTTTTATCCCAGACTCCAGTCCTGATGTGCTCATTTCTGAAGAATGAATCACAGCTATTTTAGCAAACCTACTTCAGTGAATGAGCATTCAGTGGTGCACCATAAGCATATATTGACTTCATATGTGCACACAGTCTTGGTAGGCATTAACTTTTGAGTGATGTCTCTGCACAGGACTGGCTTACAGGCCAGCTACACTTTGTGATACTCTGTACATTACTGTTATGGTAGAGCTAAGAACTAAGAGGGACTTTGCTCCACACCAGCAAATCCAGACTTGACCTCAAAGTTGATTTCTGGTCTCCCCAGTTTCCATCTGAAGGCCAGATTTTTCCATAAACATTTATTCATTTTCCATCTCTGTTCCAAATATACATTGATATATCTGTTTTACAGATACTTTGGAAGGCAGTGAGACCTACAAACTTGCTTTAGGAGTCTTGTGCTTTCAAAAAGTTTAAGCTCTGATAATTTCACAGCTCTGGTGTCTGTCTTAGTAGACAGGCATGGCTATAAGGTATTTTCTCTCATAGAAGCCGATGCTCAACATTCAGACATAAGATATTCAATATCAATTAGATTAATGAAGAATCTTCATTAAAATTATAGGTACATAAAATTAGTATATGAACTTCAGTAGAGAAGTGTTTTAAACACAGGCACTCATCAATGTTGCTCACTTTGCCACATATTTTCTCTTTGTGTGAGATAATTTTTTTCCTTCAGCTTCAGAGTAATCTTTAAGATAGTGATCAGTGATAGCTTTGATTCATCTCCTCCAGACAGGTGAATAATCACAACATATCATCAGGAGTATCTGACAGTACTGAAGATGGCCTTCTTACTTCTGTTATCTTACCAGAAATTGCTGTTGGGAACATAATTTTTAGCTTTTTTCAAGGGTTAAGTACATCCAAAATTGTGTTCTTTTTAGTAGAGTCTCTAAGGTCTTGATAAAAGTCTCAACTAGCATGGAAAGGAGCAGTTTCCTTCCTTTTCCAACTGCTGATAATTCACTTATGAGCTCGGACACTCAAGTGAGTTCAGCTGAGAACATAACAGCAGAAATTTGTTTTCTGCTAATTTAGTTCTCTGAATGAGTGTACTGTGGGGACAGAGGAGCATCACTACTGGGACAAGGGAAGGCAATTGGTGTTGAGGAGTTGGGAGCAGGAGCAGAAGGGGTGAAGTGGCCCCTTTGTCATCAGCTCACCACTGCAGTGGCTCAGTTTCCCTTGGTACTGCTCTTTCACTTCTCTCCTCTCTAGAGTCTTAGGCCCACACACAACTTTCTACTGTCTGCCTGACCTCCCTACATTGGGACATGCTTTTTTTAATTCACTCCTTCCTCTTCTATTTTGCAGTTTTGCAGCCAGACTGGCCATCTGAAACTAATTGGAAAGTTCATCTATATACAGTCAGTGTCATGGCTTATAACAACATCCCAAGTGTTTGCTAGAGTGAACCATAGTTTGCTTTCTCTGCTTTTTTTTTGCCTTCAGCATTGTTGATTTAGCCTAGTAAAATTATGAATTAAAGATCCCAATAACAATGCTGATATCAAATATTTATCAGTTATTATAGAGCAGTCCCTATTCTACCCCAACATTCAATTCTTTTACCATGTATGTGTAACAGCAAACAATCAAATAAAAACTCTTCCAATGAAAGAGTAATTCTTGCAGAAATGCAATACTGAATTTATAATAACTGGTACAATAATATGTAGATACATTCTTAAGAAGTCTAAAATTATTCAGAAAAATAAATAATCACCCACAGTCAAGTACTCATGAGTCTTTTCTAGACAAAACTGAGCATCTGTTGTGTGTAGTAATGCAAAGAGATGGACTGAACAGATCAGGATATTTTCAAATGCAGAAAGCTGAAGAAGGTTTATGGTCCTGTCCTTGTTTCAACCACTAGTGCCAAATTCATGCTATAACAAATTCTTTTCCCTGGGTGCACTCTTCTGTGCTCAGATTGCACATGTATAACAAACCACTATGCTTTCTGTGAATTATCTAAATGAGCTACAATTTTTGCCCTTGGTTTGCAAATGTCTCCACTCTGTTGACATCACCAAACAATATGGCTTGCACCGGGTCAACATTAACATTAGATGATTACAGGCCATTTTGTCAAAGTGAGAGCTCTTTTAAAAAATATTTTGGTTCATATGTCCTCTCCCAGACAACCTACGATATCAAAATGTAGTTATGCATTTCTACTTTTGGAACAGATTATTTTCATAACTTTATTTTATTTTTTAAAATAACTTCCATTTTAAGCTCTTCCCCTCCTTAATGTTTCCCAGGATTTATGAGTACCTCGGAAACAAGAAGAACAAATTTTAAATGCGCGTTTTATGAGTGATTAGTAATGTTTTAAGATTATCTGGACTAACACAAAGTCTAAAAGATCATTTTAATAGTTTAACAAGATATTAGGAGCAGGTCCCATGCTGGAACATGGGAACAAAAAAAAAAAATCTTAAATTAGTCCTGCAGGGGCTGATGAAAATTCCAAGTATGCATCAAGGACACTGTCTTTTCAACTTCACTGACTGCTGAGAGTGTACCTTTTAAATGTGTCTTACACTGTTTTCCTTTGCATATTTAACTTAGTGAAATCGTGCCTGTAAGTGCACAAGATGTATTTGAAAATACCAGGTGTATAATTTATATTGGCTGAGAAATAAGGAAGTGGGATTTTCTGAGCTTCAAAAGACCTGGATGTCTTTGCATTACTCATGCCTAAACATTACAGCATATGTCTGCACTCCAGGGCTCAGCACAGAATAAAGGTGTGCCAGTTTGTCTTAAAATAGCTTGAGCTTGTGCTTGTGGCAATCTAACCCCCACAGCATGGAGCTCACTGAGGGCAAATTTATCCAAGTTTTCAGCTAGATTTCTTTCACAGTACAGGTAGAGTAAAAAATAGAGATTGTTAGGAGTTAACAAAACTATTTCATTTGACATTTATTAGAAAAAATAAAGTAACTCCACTAAAGCTGTTGGGAAAGAATTGAGGTAAATCAGTAACTGGCAACACTGGTAATTAGAACAGAATTTACATAGCTTAGAAACAGATATCCTCACAAGCAAATCCAGGTTTATAATTCCTTACAAAGCTACAGATGAATATATTTGAGAAGAGACCAGGGAGGTTATTTGTATCTGAATATGTAAGATACTGTCCCTTGTGCTGATTACAGGGATGGTAAAACTATTACAGATCTGGCTTGTTACCAGCTTACAGCCTGTCACAAATGTCAGGGAAAAAACTTGTTCATGAGAAAGTTCCTTAGTTCTTTTCATCTTCCAGGCTTTACACATTTAAACACGAAGGCATTGTAAGTACATAAAAGGAACTACACCAGATCACAAAGAAAAACTTCGTTATATTCAACACTGACCTTTTTCAGGACAAATGTGTGTATTTATTATAACACAACATTGTAAAATGAGAATTTCTGTTACACATTTTCAGTTGCTTTCAAGCAGTTTCCCCTGGGATTAATCTTCCTGGAAAACCTCAGTAAAATGTGATGAAGAATTGATGTGAGGGATAAAATATTCTTCAAGGTAGAAAATAGGTATTTTATAATTTCTGTAAGGTTCTGACTAAATGCAGATGCTTTGCTAATTTCTATAAATCTAAATGCACACAAATATGAAAGGATATTAAAATGTGGGGGCTGGTTGGATTTTCAGTATGTACCAAAACAGTTTCATCCTTTCAGTACCTTTGTACCTTAACTACACAAATAAGGAGAAAAATGTCAGGTTTTTTGGAATACATAGAATTCATGTTGAAGGTTGAAAATTTCAGAGACTTGACCAGATAGAAGCCTGATTTGGGAAATGAAACCAATCTGTGCTCTGTGTGAATGCAAAAGAGAAAATTAACAGAGGAATAAATACAAAATAAAAGGTGTGAAGGAATGGACAGAAGGAAGATAAGGTTAATACCAAGAGACAGGCAGAAGCATAAGGGAATACCAAAATCAGGATCCATAAATTTTATAAATCTCTCTTTGTGGAGCTTGCTGTCAAAAATGACACCTCCTTTCCATCAAAAAGTGGCCTGCTCAGCAGACAGTGCATTATGGCTTACATTTGTCCCACTGAGAATGATCTCAGTGTTAGTTTTAGTGGAGACTCTGCTTTCAAGGAATTTTGTGAAAACTTTGCATAATCATTTTCCTCTTTTCCTTTTGATAATCCAGGAAATTAAAAACAGAAGGCTATATTAAACAAGGTACCTTGACCCAACAAATATGATTACAAATGCCAGCTTCTAAATGAGGAAGAGACAGAATTACAGTCACATAAACAAAATATTGCACTTTAATTAAAATTGACATCAGATATTTTCAAGAATGATATATTATTGGACAAGTTTCAATCTGAGATGTGGTAAACTCAGATGCTCCTGAGAAACAGGAAAAAAAATAACACTTTTATACCTTTCTGCCTTACATAAAGGCAGAATAAGATTACTTACAAAACAGGCAGGTCTTTAAAGCCATAGAGGAATTGTGTAACCCCCTTTCTATAAGTTTCTTATTTTAAACAGTTATGAACTCAGAAATAGTTCTTGTACCACAAAGCTACGCATGCTCAGTAGGAACTTTGCTTTGATGTCTCACTCTCAGATTCCAAAATGCTGAGCACTGATATGAAACCATAAAGACTTTTTTCCCAAACACATTCAATCACAGTTATTTTAATGTTGATTTATAATGACAAACGTACAAGTAAATTCTTTTTTTGGCATAAGCGAATCTTAAATTTGTGAAAAAAACTCTGATGTTCTATTGATAGATAGTAGGTGCCCTGACTGTGTTTATTGCATTTTCCTCTTATGCAGGTTGATAAATAAATCCATTCCAGGGGTTAAATAGCAATATTTCTGTGTAGAAGTATGTACATTGAAAACAATGTTCTCTGAAAGCAATTGTTGTCTCTCCTCTGATGTGACAACAGACATAAATTTGTAGACAAGAGTAGAAAAAACAAAATATATCTGACTTTGATTTTTTTCTTTGTGCATTTCAAGGATGTTTCAAGCATTAATTGGAGACAACACTGGCAGGTTAATGTTTTATTGTTGGAATTAGTACTTGAGAAAACAAAACAAAAACCAAAAAGACAGTTTACATTTTGAAGTTCACCAAGAACTTAAATTAAGGAGTGATACCAGACAAAGAAAAGAGTTCCTAACAAGCAAGCAGTCACTGGCCAGAGGAGATGTGGCTTTGCCTTAGGCCCTTCGTGCAGTCATTGATTAATTGCCAGGAAATGGCTAACCTAGGGGTCACTATTATTCTTAATATAAACAGTTATAAATAAATCTGAGAGCATGAAGGCAAAAAGGCTGAAGTGTACATTGTCAGAAGAGAAGGCAATTCAAGTTGGGTCTTCCTTGCACTAGTCCTGGAACACTGTTACTCCATAGATACTGCAGAAGTCACATTTAATTCACACTGGGTTGAACTGAAGTGAAACCCTATGCCAACTGGGTTTGTTGATAGTTTTGGAGGGGGGGGTTATTTGGGAAACTGTGATATTTTATTGTGATATTGTAATGATGCTTGGTTTTTTGGTGGTTTGGGGATTTTTTGGGGTTTTTTTGTGTTGTTTTTAGATGCTGTTTCTTGTGTTGTTTGTTTATTTTGTTTAATTTTTTAAGTTTTAGGGCCTAAGGTACTAATATTGAAAAACTCAGTTTCTCTGTGTTTAACTTGATTTGAACTTAATTTGGCTTCTTTTTAAAATAATCAATGGAGAAATCTTAATTTCATAGAATTGAAAAATCATAGAATGACTTGGGTTGGAAGGGATCTTAAAGATTATCTGGTTACAATCCCCTGCTTTGGTCAGGGACACCTTTCAATAGACCAGGTTGCTCAGGGCCCTATTCAGCCTGGGGATTTCATAACACATAACAGTAGATTCATGTACAAACAAGACTATTTAAGACTATTGCTCATTTTTGAGTTTAAAAGGGCTCAATATCAAAGCTGAAGTTTTATCCCCCTCACTTTTCACTGCTGAACCTCAGTATGATGAACCATATGGGTGAAAAAAGACACTGGACAAGTGCAAAAGAAATTCCACCTTAATGTGCAATTCTTGTTAATGAAATTATTAATTATTGACTAGCTTTGTACAGACTCAGAACACAGAACGAGTACTCATTGCCATGTAATGAAGGAGAAAATTTACTACTCCTTTGTCCTTTATACTTATTGAAGGTATTTCTTTTATTCTCTAATTTTCTCATAAAATTGCTAAATTGGTTCCCTAGAGTTAATGAAAAAAGTTGTTTATTGCCATGGTGAGAAAGAAGAGTATGGCAATGATTGCTTTTTTTTCTCAGCCTAAATTTAGGAAATTGCTCTACTGCTGATAAGGAAATCCTTAGTAAATTAAATCTTTGTATTCTTTAGGCAGATATTGCCAGCCAGGCCAAAATTTTCCTGACCAAACAAAAATTAGGTAAAATCAAGACCACTGCTGAATGGGTTGTATTCTTTCATTTAATTCTGATTAGAAGGCTTTGAGGAGAGAGGGTAGAACTGTTTGTTCCTTCATCCTACTCATGTTATCCATTAAGCAACTGAACCCAAATCAAAGAGATAGATTCAAATGAAACATAACTTAATTCTTCTTCCAGGGCAAGTGATATTGTTGACATTACAATCAATTATACAGGCTTTACATAAGCTATGCCTTATTATTGGATTATAAAACAAAATTCAAAAACTACTTTAACATTTGAGTGCACTCAGAGAAAGATGTAGCCTAATGTTTTTATATAACCCAGAATAGTGCATTGCTTCTGTTTCAAGAGATTCTATTCTTTTTTTAGTGATTAGTATTTCTTTATTTTCTATTCATATTTTCATTTATGCTTCCATTACAATAAAGTAGGCAAGGGAAAATAGATATATGTTAAACACACATGTGTCAAGTGTCATCTAGTTTGCATTATCCATGTGTTTAATCTTATTCCTAGGATATACATTGTGAAAGAAAATATGAAGTGTGAGATTGAAAAGTGGTGGTCTATGCCTAAAGGACCTTAAACTGTTATGCACATTTATATTCTTGTGCAATTCTAGCTATTTCTTGTGGAATCTGATTTTCTGAACTTCCTAGAAGTCTGAGAGGAGACTGTTCCCTATGACAGATGTCCAAATGTTGCAGTAAGAAACATTTAAGTACCTTGCTGTTATAAATCCAACATTTCCATGAAAGAGAAAAGATATAGGCAGAATGTGATTTTATTTAGATTTCTAAACAGATATGAGAAATTAACTGAAAATTCAGGGGTTTTTTTTTGGTTTTTTTTTTTTTTTTTTTCTGAAATGATAGCAAGCCTTAGCAAAAGTTCTATCTATTTAAAACAAACAAACAAACAAACAAACAAACAAACAAACAAACAAACCCACGTTCCTTCTCCACTCCTGTCAGAGCTCCCATTAGAACTTGTAACTGCTATCATGTGATTAGCAGTGTGTATCAAGACATATACAGCATCAAAACAATTAATATAAATTTCTTCCATACCTGTTTTCTTTGTATTGAAGTTGTTTCATTTCAGGATATGAAAAACATGGCCTGTGAAAGCTACCACAACCTCTCCTTTATTTTTTTAGATGCAGAACATAGTTGATTGCTCTAAGCCAAAATAAAATATTTATGTTTAAAAGAAAAGAAGGGCCTGAAAACTATTTTTAGGGAAGACTCTGATTTTGCTAGTTTTGTGTTTTGTTACTTATTTACAATTTGTTTTTTCCAAGCTGTTCCAATAATTGTTTCAGGAAGCCTTCCTAACATTTCTCTACTCATAATGCAAATTGCTTCCCCATTCCTGAGTGCACTGTATGGGATTTGTCTGGCCTTTAAATCATGGCATAACCTGAGCATGCACTAGATTCTTTTTTCTACCTACTACCTTCCTCACCACGCATACACATAGCAAATCTGAAAAAGTGACATTTTGGTTATCCAAAACACTGGAAAGGATATCTCAGTGTATTATCAATAGGCTCCATTACCTCTATGACAAAAAAAAATATTTTTACAAATTCTTTTTTGTCTCTTTTTTTTTTTTTATTTTTTTTTGAGGGTGTTGGAGAGGGCCTGGTGTAAACTCATAACAACATGTATCTAAGGGTATGAAGCATTTTTCATTTCAGAATGTTATGAAATAAAAATATTTAATACTAAGACTAAGAGCTTATGCAGAATTCTAAAAATGTGCAAAACAAAAATTTTAAATTTCATTGCCTATTCAAAATAAGGTAGTATAGATTAGTTATGGTTAGTTAGATCATCAGGTATCAGTTAGTCATAACATTAATACACTTCTTATTCCAGACCTTAACTTTTCTTCATTACTCTTTTTTCACATTTTCAGGAAAAAAGGAATCCTGAAAATAAGCAGAAAACAACCAAAAAAGAAAAAAAAAAAAACCAAAACATGACAATAGGAAAATATTTGATTTCTGAAATAGTAGATATATAGAATCTATTACAATGATTTACCATTAAAAAAGGATTTAACAATAAAAGTAGGAAAAAAATGACCGAAATGGTGCTGATATTTAAGAGTTTTGTTGAGAATCAAAAAGGTTCAGAATAGGAGTGTGAGCTTAAGACAAATCTTGCAAAAGACAAATCAGCCTGTCAAAGCTTTAGAGAATATTTGTTTAACAGTACTTCCTTCTAAATTAACTCTCATATCTAACTGACAGTGTTACAAGTTAGTATTGGAAAGCAAACTGAGTGACAGTCTTTCTGCATGTCCATTGTAATTGTATTTCTTCATCATGCAATTAACAACATTTTAAAACTAGGATTTGAGAATTACTTAGGAAATAATAGCCAAATCTAATAGTTTTTTAAAATGTATTGAATATTACAAACAGTACACAGCAAAATCATATAAAAAATTAAAAGCCCACAAGGAGTCCGGAAAAAAGACTTTCAAATCTACTTCTCCCTTTTGGTACTAATAACCTCAAAAATATCCTGTTTTCATAGGTATCAAACAGTAACTTGACTAATATGAGAGCCATGAGACATTCTGAACGAAATTTTTTTTTTTTTTCCATTTTTATATTCAATACAGCATTTCACTAACAATACTTCAGTTTTTTATGTGGTTATATGCCAACTGCAAATAAAAAAAATGCTATTTCTGTGGAAAAACGTCCACATTAAATAAATAAAATTGAAAAGGAGATAAAAATAATGGAAAACAGAAGGCAATAACAGAGATTACTGTACAGGAAACTAGCAAAAAGGACTGATGTTGGCATTATGGCATTATGTAGATTAAATGACCTTAGTATATAGTGTACTCAGGGAAGAGCTGGATCCACTATGTGGTCGCATGTTTGATTGACAATGGTATCTTAAGGATCTGGTTTTCCTTTTGTATGACAGATAATCACATCATGATAAAGAATTTTGGACATTTAGGATCTCTATAATCATGCAGGAGCAAAAAATGTGAGGGGGGGGACAGAAATACAGCTAGAAGCAAAGCAACTAATCCTTGCAAGAGCCCAGACAGGAGCAGGACCCTCTGCTGACTCCTTAGCATCCCACTCCCAAGATCAAGCAGATGGACTGAAAGAATGAGGGGAAAAATCAACATTTATTCTAGTTAATAAGTGCTGAGTTTACTAAATGAAATGAAAGATAATAAGAAGGAAAGAACCAAGTATTATGATGACAGAGAAATGAAAGCTAATATTAAAGTGAAAAGATAATTATTTCTATTATTTTTGTAATAAATGCAGTTTAATTTCCTGATTGGCCACTCTCCCTTTTTATTCATCTATTTCTGAAAACACATAATATTTCTGTATTTTCTGGCACCATTAATGATGACTGAAGTCAGGGGGAACAGATTCCTAACACGCTTTCACATTAATCTGTCTTGTGGAATAGACTAAGGAATAAGTCCCAAAAGATGAGGTACAATTGAATTTTCATTTAGTAGCCCCTGTTATCTTCTTTTGTAAATATTTTAGACTAATTTATTTCTCTGCTGCATTAATGGTCTGGCGTTTCATTTGAATGCAGTTAAAGTCATGTGAGTGAAGCAGATGCCAGCCTTTGTAAGATGAATATATATGAGTACAGTTTTGGTACTCAGTTTCAAATGAAAACATTTGTTTGTAACATATTCTTTCACACAGAAAAAAAAAAAAAAAATCATATCAAACTGATTCTTCTCCAAAACAGCATTTCAGATTCAAGTACTAATCGGGCAAGAACTGATGATGGTAACACAATGAAAGCAGAAAATGTTCCAGTAAAAACAGAATGAAAAATAGAAATTATGGTCTATCCAGTAATAAAACCTAATCATTCCGTTTGTTCTCTTCTTCCTCAACTTACTGAAAAGATTCAGAATCTGTCAGGTAAAAATGTTTAAAGTATGTTTAAAGTAAGGAATTCAACTAATTACTAAGTAAAAATTGAGTCTGCATTTTACTTGTGACTCCCAAAATACAATGACTGACATATCTATTATGTGAATTACTACTGATAAACTATCTTTTTAATTCAGTTTTTTGCACAAATCTACTTTGATAGAACTGAACATGCTTACAAGGCATATAATTCCTTCTTACACAGAGTATAATTACTAAAGGAATTACTGATCTAAATCTACATAGTCATTAATTGAAAAAGCTCATCTTTCAACAAAGAACATTCTAATAACCTTCAAACCCAGATGGCAAACTTCACTTTAACATTTTTTAATTTCTTTTTTTATTTACACCACTTTGTAAGTTCCATTTCCATGGATATATTTGCTGAAGTTGTCAGACCTTTATTTTATGATAAACTTTTATGTCTTTGTTCTAATGCACAAAGGGGTTTCAAATGCAATGCTTTATTTATTTTTCAAAGCTCAAAGCTTCTTAAAAGCTTCTGATGGTTTTTTGTGGGATTTTTTAGTTTGTTTTGTTGTTTTTTTTCCTTCCCTCCCTCCTTTCCCTCTCTCCCCTTCTAGCAATCAGCAACAATAGATCTCTTGTGATGCTCAAAATACAACTTCTTTTCTTCCTTGGTGTCAAAGAGTCTGCCTTCTGAGTGACACTCGTGATGACTCTAAAATGAGATGTGTAGTTGAGGTTATTTGGCACTGAAAAGCTTAACTCAGCTTCTACTCTCTAGTCTTTCATGAGAGCAAGGAGCAAAGGTGAAAGGTTGCTTCTAGGAATTTGAAAGACTATCTGCAATAGTCTGAGCTCATGTTGCCAGGGAAGACAGAGTCCTGCTCACATAACATCATTCATTACACTGTGAAACAGAAGCTATTTATTAAAGGGAACAAAGAGAATGAGTTAAGATTACTATAAGATATACAGTATTATAATGGTATGTCTTTACCCTCTGCTCCCCTTTCCCCCCAAAAAAAACCCCAATAAAATTATATCAAGTTCCTTTATATTTTTCAGTTACTATTGTCAGGAGTTAAGGAAATCAGTTATGAAGACTGGTTTTATATTTTAAAATATTTTCTTTCTAAAAGAAAGAATCATTTATATAGATTTCCTCCAAGACTTTTCTTCTTAAACTTTTCAATAATGAAACATTTTCTAAAGTTGGCNAGTTACCAGAACAAAGTGGAACAATAGAATATCCAGTATGACCTCCTGTACAATTTAGGTCCATAAGTTTTACCACGCCACTACTACTTTGAATTCAACGAGATATGCTTGACTAAAAATGCCTTTCAAACTAATTTCATTATTAAGTTCAGAATGTTACATGTTCTGTAAAAAAGATACAGTTCACATCATATTAAAATATTGCACCAGAAATTGGAATTTTAGAACACTGAAAAATTTTGATATGTACTTAGAGGGACAGATCACAGGGCAGGGATCTTTGGGAAGGCAGGTTCATTGGAGGAATGTTGGAGAAAAGGGGGAGGTTTGTAATGGTGACAGAGAGGTTCATCATAAACTGTCTAGGAAGAAACTTCTTTTGAGCCAAAGCTGAGGTAATTCTAATAGGAAAGGTTCTTGCTTTCCCTTAAAGACATTTTCAGGCATGGGAAAGTAGCAAGGTCTGCCATAACTGAAGAAAGAAATAATTTTTTTTTTGTTTCTGGTAGAAAATCAAATATCAAAGGAAAGTTAATTCCCTTTTACATTAAGAAAATCCAACCAAGCTGACAGAAGAATGTTTGTAGGGAGAATTTTTTCAGCTCTAGTCCTGGGGCAGCTGCACATTCAGATGTTTAATGTTGGGTGTTGCAGCATGGCAGGGTAGTAGAAATGCTGCAAATTTCTTTGAAACATCTCCTTCAGAAGCCACTCAAAGGCCACAAGAACAGCCATTTCAAGCCCATGCACTCACAGGCCACAGATAGCTCAGTGGAGGAAAGACAGGAGGGGTCTTTGTAGGATATATTCCAGCTAAGATTTACTCCGAACCATACTGAAGAGATCAGAGAATAAAAACAAAACCATGTGGCTTACACAGACTTAAGTATGGGGTCAGTGACAATGACCTGAGGGCACAGGGGTGGGCAAGGGGCAGGGCAAAGGGCAGCAACCTGTAGGGGCAGTGAGGGATGAAAAATTGGGGAGGGCAGTGTCAGCTGGCCAGTGGGGGAAGCAATCTAGTGTAGATTGGCAGTAGGGCTGCAGAGCACCATGGGTTGAGCCCTCTTTATCAGCCTAGGTGGGGAAAACTCTGTGATGTATTCTTCCAAGGCAAGGCCCTGGGGATTTCCCTGAGAGGCAGGATTCAGAGGATTCTCCAGCTGGGGAGAAGGGTGACTGGAAAGGGATGGTGGCAGAGGAGGCTATGGGTCAACACGAAGAACTTTGTAAAAGTTAGAAAAAACCATAAATTATATGTATTTTTTTAACATTTATACCATAAATTCTTCATTTTGATCTAGTTAACACTTCTGCATCAGTTCAGCAAAATATTAAACTACGTTTTTCTATCCATATCCTGCCTAATAAATTTAACACAATCATTTTTTAAGCACCATTCAAAGTTCTGTCAGTTTCATTTGCTAAGTAGGAAAGTCATTAATAGGAAAGAGACATGGAATAAGAGATGGTCAAAAGGAGAGACAGCACATATATAAGACTTATGTTTATCAATTTATTAGAAAATGAATGTTTGCTGTGGTTTGTATCAGTCTGAATAGCATTGAATTGTTCTTTGAGACTTTATTGCATCTTTTAGTGAGACTTTCAGTAGACACAAAAGACTTTCAAAGTATGCATTCTGACCAGATAGGAAGGAATAATTCTCTGAATTATTAAAAAGCCGGTTCAACTTTTTTTTTTTTTTTAATCAGGGGAAGTGTATGAAATGTCATTATTCATTAATTTGCACCTGTAAATGTTTTATTCTTCTTTGCTTTATTTGGTTTTCTCATCTCTAAAAATCAAAACCAGATAAAAAAGAGCAATTAAACAGTTACAATGCTAAAAAGAAAAAACAAAACAAAAATTCCTTGTGAATCAAGTCAGTGGCCTAGATAAGCCAGTACTGTGGTTCTGACTAGGCCAGCAGAGGAAAGAAATTACACATCTGTGTTTTCACAAGCAGTGTGACTAACACAAATTACCCTTTAAAATTTTCTGTATGTCTGTGTTTAAATATTAAGATAAAAGTTTTAGAATATAGATGATGAAATAATGAGAATGCAACTATGCACGTGTATATATTTGTATTAATATACATGTCATTAAAATATAATAAAAACAAACTAAATGAATCACTTTGATCCATTAGTAATAATTAATTTAATGAAGTGACTTTTAGTTTAACTTTCATCATTAACTTCAGGAAGATTTTTTTCATTTTTTTTCAATTTTTTTTAAAGCCAAAAGTAATTCTCCTATTTTCTAAATACTTTTTTACTAAGAACTGCAATTATGACATGACAAATTACTATCTGAATTCACTTCTCTGCTGTGGAAATATAGCTTTTCTTCTCTCTTTTTCCTTCTTTCCTGTTCATTATCTGTCTTTAGCAAATTGGTGATAGATAACTTTTATGTTTAGAGTAGCAAATGTCAAACTTCTTGGAGGTCAAATATACTAAAAAAATGCATTTTGTCAGTATATAAAGTCCATTTTCCCCTCTTCTGTAGATGCTGTAGGTTTGGATTAGATGACTGTTCAGATGGCACCTGATATACAAAACTAGACAAAGATAGACAAATTTCAGAATGAGGCTGCACAGGATTGTGTTGAAGCAAAGGGAAAAGAGAAACATGATTGCCATAAACCTACCCTGAGGCAGGATTTTGGAAGGTGAACACTGATCAGGTCAATAGTATAGATTTACCCATCATTACCTATAATTATGCATACATTTCAAAGGTTAATATATATGTTAGCAGGCAAATATGTTAGCACTCCTCTGGAATAACAATAATTTTTAAAAATAGCTACTTATACAGCTATTTTTTCCAGGAATAGGGGGTCAAACAAGTTAAAAAAGCGACAGTATTTTCTGTGAAAAAAAGCTCTACATATTTAGCTGAGAAATACTGGTATAATAAAAAGATATTAAAACTCTGCAAACAAGAATTGAAAGCCTTGTATCTGCCTCTGCTTTCATCTTGGCATCAGATTTTCTGGTATTCAGCAAGCCACTTAATGTCTTTTATTTTGCTCCTTCATCAAAAATTTGGGATGATACTCTTTTGGGAACTAAACCTAGTAAAGATAAAGTTACTGATGCTTTATACTGCAAAAATTAAAACTAATACTAAATAATTGTCTTTTTTTTTAGGTTTTTTTTTTTTTGTTTGTTTTTGTTT
>VZRH01002693.1:348857-381378 GCA_013397555.1 Urocynchramus pylzowi | reverse complement strand
CCAAACGAATCTTTTTTTTTTTTTTTTTTTCCCAAAGAAATTACTTCTCATTTAATTCTATTTTCTCCCTTCTTTTAATTTCATTTTCTCAGTATTATATACATTTATATATGTAATTGTGTCACAGGCAATAGTAAAGAATTTCTATAGCCACAAGCCCTAATGTTTTTTCTATGCAGGTAAATTCACTGCAACACTCAGTTCCTGTTGAAACAGAATAATTTAACTGTTAAAAACTGAAATCTATTTTTTTTTTTTAATTTAGCAATATATGTATGTCAGAGAATTAGATGTCATAATTTCTGAGGGGAGAACATTGTGAGGATTTTTAATTACCTTATTTCACTTTTATTAACTCTGTTGTTTATAAATTTTTTGTAACCCCTCTCTTTTTAGGGCTCCCTCCTTGGATAATAGTTCAGATTATACTAAACTGACCAATGTGGTTTTTTTTCTTATTTAAGTTTGAAGACCTGGATTTATGCAATCTGTAACAACAGACATGCAGAATTTGAAGTAAAATATCCTTTTATTTTTTGTCACACTTTAAAAAATTAGTCCCTTAGATCTTCAAATAAGGGATATTAAACATTTCACTACGGCATTCACAAGTTCTTAGACATCCTAAACAATTACAGTTATGAAGAGTGTTTTGGAATAGCTGAGATGTGACATTTCAATTATCTTTGAAATTGCTCTTTAGATTCTAAGAACCTTTACGATCTTTCAGAGCCACCATCTAACAAATACAACCTTAAGTCACTATAGTCAGAAGGAATTGTCCTCAAGATATTACAATTCACTTTCTATAGGAACTATAGGTACTTTTTAGAATCAAATCTTTATTATCTTCCTCTTACTGTCTTTCAGGTTCTCTGCCACCTTGTTAAGAACCAGTGGCCTCAAATCACTTCACATTTTCATTCCCCTTCTGACTTTACTGGACAAGCTAACTAAATTGAAGGTCTGTTCACTTTAATAATGCATCCTAATCACCTGTCCACCAACAAAACCAGGTAATGTGAATTTTTTTCCCATACTCTGTCTCTTTACATATTTTGTGTCCGTAAAAAGATTGAAAGTCACACTTTGTTTTAAGGACCTACTGGGGTAATGAAATCCAGTTGGGAGCTATACCTTATGTAAAGGTTTATTTCCTCAGAAGCTACAAATACTATTCTTGAGTTTTATGGAGTTTTCCTGTTACATGGTGAACAAGAAAATGGAGAGCTTGAACAGTCTTCGTATGCTCTTATAATTTTTACCAACCCTAGTTAAATTCCCTCTAGCCCTTGTCCTTTCAAATATTTCACAAATTCCCAAATTTATGACAGGATGAACTGGTGAAGAAAATATACTTTATTAAAATAGCTTCAATTATATAATGACCTATTTGCATTTTAATAGAGATTTTGAGTAGAACACCTGAGACTTCCAATAAAATAGGGATTTAAATTTGCAGGTAATTAAGGATCAAGCAGATTGTGAAATTTCTGTTTGATCTATTTAATAAACCTGTTTACTGTCATAGACAATAATGTTGCTGACCCCAAATTGTCCCAAGTTATCAAAGCAAAAAAGTTTTTCTTTGACTGTACTAATTATTCAGAAAGTGAGCATTATCCATGTCAGGAATATCCTCTTTAAGTTGAGATGCTATTTTAGTTATTGCATCTGCAGCTTGTAATGGATAAAGCAGAATAAAATGAGAGAGAAAATGTTATATATAATTATAATCCTCAAATTGCATGTAATATCCTAGCTTGGCCAGCAGTTGTTGTCTCTGGTCAGTTAAGAGTGCCTAGGGACTAACCCTACATAAATTCCATTGGCATTAATAAGACTTAGTCCCATAAATCCCATGAGTATTGATTGCAGAATGAAACTGCACAGTGATTACAAATGGGTCAGAAGTGAAGAAATTGTACAGACAGATTGTCCCACTGGGAATGACTGCTTGGGGATTAAATATTGTTCTCAGTTCACATCTTTGACTCAGAAGTGCAAATGATGCCTTCTTTAGACACTTGATTGAGGCAAGGGCAAGTAGTATTATATTACTGAACTCAGCCAAGTCAAATTGCTGTAACTTGTAGTTAAGTCTCTCTGGAATTTTCCATGTTTTGCAACTAATTGGCATATTCCTAATCATGACTTTTCTGCTGACAAGCTACAGCCTGTAAATTTCAGGGCACGTAACCTTTCCAAACATGTTTTAATCTTTTCAGTTCAGTTCTGGATGGTATAAGTACCACTGAACTGGAAGAATAATTCACAACTGCAATGAAAGCAGTGAGAAACCAAATCCATATCCAGATAAAACAGTCTTATGCTAAAATCACTTCCCCACTATGTCTGTGAGTATTTAGGTGCCATTGTATTCTAAGCACTTGATTACTTGGTAATCTCTACTCAAAACATAGCAGAAATGTTGTAGGATGAGGTTAATGAATATAACATAAACTAGTTAATGGAAATGGAAATTTATCTTTATGGGGCAAGGAATGAGATGTTTTCCTGTTCAAATTTTTTTGGTTGGTTGGTTGGTTGGTTGTTTAATTGGTTGGTTGTTTGCTTTGGGTTTTCATTGGTTGTTTTTAATACTTTGGATGTACTTTTTCTTCTCCTAGCTGATGAAGTTTTTTTTTTTTTATTAGGAAGCCTTATGTTTAGAATCTACAAAAGCTTAAAAGAAAGGGTCATCACAGAATATGTCAGCTGCTTTAACCATTCCTAAATATTTCTTGGAAAAAAATCCTTTGGTTCTGTAATTTAATTACTCCAAAGCGTTTAGTTCTCAATTATGTTCAAGGCTTAGAAGAAATTAGGTTGTATGTGTGGTGCTGTCTATGTCTTACTAATGATCTTGCCTCAGAGTTGTTTGTGTCTGTGACATCAAAGTTGTCTTAGCCAATTATGATCCTTGCCCTCTCCCCTAAGTGGGGACATCTGGCAATGCCATTCATGGCCTTATGTCCCCCTGATGCTGTGGTGAGGACACAATTCTCCAATGTTAACTTCTGTATTCTCAAGCCAGCCCAGGGACATCCCCCAGTGTGCACCAGTACAGCCTACCCTTGGCAATGGAAAGGGTACAACCCTGTCCCTAGTCTGCAGGGTGGCCTGCTCAGAAATTTATTGCCCATAAAAAAGTCCTAGGACTCCAGTCCAGCATATTAAAGTAGTGTCTGAATAGTGACAAATGTCCTTCTGACCTTGGAGCTGGAGTGAGAGAGTCTGCTCTTTTAGTGACATCTTGAATCAGGAACTTTTAGCACACAAGGGCAGGTGCTCATATGTGGCTTCATGACAGGGTTTTAGCAGTGAGGAGTAGCAAGTAGTGGTGAGAGTCTACTCTGGTTGTCTCAACCTCTCTGGAAGCTTTAATTTGTTACCTAGGCCTCACTAACACCTCTTTCTGGGAAAGGCTGAGAGATGCCTCTGGCCTGATGTGATGAACCTCACTGTTGGTAATACATACTATTGTACATTTGTTAGCACCTTGCTAAATTTGGAGGAGGTCACTTACCAAGTTCTCTGTGCTTATTCAAAGGTGACATTTGTGCTGTTGAAACAAAGGCTTAGTTTGTTAACTAAACAAAATTTAGTTCATTCTGTTATTTTTGGCACAGGTGTTAATAGATTTATGAGGTTGAAAATAGCTTTGAAGTTACAAATTTTGAGTATAACATTGTCCTGTATGTTGTTAAGATGAACTCTTCTGCCAGGGGAAGTTATAGAATGTGGAAGCTAGATTCCAAAACATCTGTCTGCCCTGAATAATCTTTTATCTGTAGTAATGGTATTAATTTCAACAGAAATAAATTTCAACATTCAGCATCATAAATCCTACTTTAGCTTTCTGTACACACTAGAATTATTCTAAACTACCCTCATTTATGTCTATTTGAGAAAGAAAGAGATATTTTTGTGACTCAGCTAATTGTGGATTTTGGTTTTACAAAATGACTCAGTGGCTAAATTTGATGCCTGATTTATGTGAAAATACTGCCCAGAGTCAGATTGCCAGACTTCAAACTGTTTTATAAAATCAAAGTCAAATCTCGATTATCTGGTATGCTGGATTAATCAGGCCATACCTCCTATTAAAAGCTAACATTTCTGAAAAGCATCTACTAACAGTTTTCTCAGTTTTTTAAGGTGGATGTTCAGGTAGCATCTGTATAGTTTTAGGTACATAAATTTCGTTGTTATTTTCATTTTATTGTATTGATTTATCTGCTTCACCCAAAGTACCTGGAGTCTACAGAAACAGTATCCTTTTCCTTACTAGCAATATAGCAGATATTTGAACCTATTGATTATTCACTGTCATTTGGCACTGGCTGCTGAGCATTTATTTATGCACCATCTACAAATATTTAATCTGTATGAATAGTCTTTAGTGTCAGTAGATTATCTGCCCTGGAATGGCTATCTCAGGGATTATATCATGCCTAGCAGAAGTCTAACCACTATCCTCAAATCAAAATAGTGTTATGGAAGCATTTCTGATGATCTAAATATACTTTTTGAAGACAAAAACTTTAGAACCCCTATTTTACTTTGTTGCACTAAAAGTGTTTCTGGTTTTACTTTACCCCTATCCAGTGTATTTGAATGATTTATGCAAATCTCTAGTTCTCTTCTAATGTGGTATTGAGGAATCAAAGCTGAGTGCTGTGTTTGAGTGGCCACAGACAGCAATGAATACCAGGAGTAGGTACATATTGCTAGACTTTATCTGTTGTGCAAAAATTTATAGAGTGCCTTGAAAGACAATCAGGTTTAGGTGTTCCTGTGTTCCATTAAAAAAATACCCTTGGATGTATTTTCTTTTCCTGGAATTGTTTTCCAATTGGTGAAAATCTATATTTTTTTATTATTTAAATAGAAGTAAACTCTTTGATTATGTCTGCAAATCTAATTAAATAATCTCAACACTATTTCAGTAAAGTATATACATTGTTATTCCAGTCTCTACAGATTCAGAGTTCAGTGTTTCAGATGGAGCAGAAATTATGAACTATTTTGACCACAGCAATTCTGAAATACACACATTTTAGAACAAACATCTATCAAATAAATCAAATAACATTTATTCTTATGCATTTTTCATAATGCTTTGCCTTCAGAACAAGTTTTGTGTTCAGGATTCATAGTCTTACAGGAGAATATAGCTTCCGAAAAAAAAAGAAAGGAATGTGTAAATCCACTGCTTCTGAGGCAATCTACTAATGTAGATAATATCAGTGGTACTTGAATTATTAATATAAATTAATACTACGTCTTTAAGGTATTCATAAGGTATCTGTATCTGTAAGTCCCCATCTTTTAAATTGATACAGGTGATCCAAATCCTTTGACTCAATAGAAAAAATGGTTTATATTTATAAATATTATAAATATGCATTTTACAACATTAATATTTAAACAAAGGTTATACTTTCCCACTGTATTATTCTTGGTCCAGCATCACTTGCACATATTTGCTGCCTGTTTCATCCTTTATAATTCTAAACTCTACATGTACTTGAAAAATTATTTGATAGTACGGGACAGAGATCAGTTTAGAATAAACATTTTCAAGTGTGACTTTGCTGCCACCACTGATTAGACTAGCCAAACAGGCCACTTGTTTTCCTGATGAACTGAGATGATTCAATAGCTAATCCCATATCAGGTAGAAGAAAGTACATTGTATGATATAAGAAAGAAACATTGCTAAAATTTAAAAATAACCTAGAGAAAATTAACTTGAATAGGAAATCTTTCTTGCTTAATGGATAAGAGTTTTTGCTAAAGGCAATGATATATATTTTCTGTATATCAAATCTCATGAACAGAATAAATTAGAAAAAAACCCAAAACATCTTTGGTGAGGCACATTTTAAAATACAACCCACCTTTTTTGCAAAGTTTTAATGAAAAAAGGATGATTCAGAAAACTGCATAGCAATATTATGATTTCCATAACAAATCTTTATCATGTGCTTTGCAGAAATCCACTTATTTTTCAAATCATGGGGTTAAAGACTAAATCATCTTTAAAAAATCTCAATAGTTCCTAAAAAATGCAACAAAGCTTTATCAAAGAGTTCCATAACACTTCACCCACTTATCTAGGTGATAATAATAGATAGCAATAAAGCTGATAGAATTAGAAGGTGTGAATAAATTACAGATTAGTTCTGTCAACAGGCAAAAAGGTACACAAATAAATTTGCTAATTATAATAGACATTAAGGATTATAATAACCTAATTTAATAGACCTTTCTTATTTATACCAGTTATGCCTCTGAGGAAAATTGCACAAATACTCTTGAATTAGTGCAAGTAAGATGGGAAAAAATAAATTGAAGTTGTTTGTAAACCACACTTCCTTTCTGTACAAGAAAATGAAATCTAATCTCTCTCTGCCTACCTCTTCTTGTAATTTGTAAAATTTAAATTTTAACATTTTCAAATAAAAATTTTGGTTTAATTTTTGCACCTTTTGAAGTATTTATATTAAATTTATTTAAAGTGAGAAACTGATTCAGTTTCCATAAATAGGCCTGTAATTCCTGCTTTTCACAGTTATCAAAGTGTTTTGAAATATTTAGTAAAGTTTTAATCATACTAGAACATGGAAATGTAGCTTACCTAAAAACCATTTAGAAGGTTTCATTGACTTCTCTAAATTGTTCTCACATCTAAATAAAAAAACCCATTAAAGATTTACTCATAACTGACTTCAAAGGAATATACCAGAATTTTATAGAAATAAAAGCTAGCCTGGGATATGCATGGCATAATGGAATTTGTGCCAAGGAATGCTTAGAAACATTTCAGTCTTTAATACTTCATAGTGATTAAGTATCAAGTATGAAAAAAGGAATAAATCTTCATAGGTCTTATCCATTTTTGTTTAAAACTATTTAAGTAATCTCATATTAACCTTTCTATGGTACCTTTATCTGTTTATTAACTGTGATGACGTTTTAATTGGCTTTCACATGCAAATGTGAAAATATTTACGTGTTTATATCTGTCTGATATCTGTGAATAAAACTGTTATTTTTTAAATTTAGTTTTGTTGTTCAAAATATATTTACTTGTTTTGCTCTTTTTACTATGAAACAGCACATTTATTTTACATAAAAGATGATTTTTTGTTATCCTCTTTCCCATATTCTTAGTAAAGATTTGAATGCCCATTATGCAGAAGCTGTAAAAGCATATTGTCTATCATTGTGAAGTTCCAATTCAAAGATTATTTTCTATATAACAGAAGAAATCTTTCATCAGGAAAAAAAAAAAAGAGAGAAAGGGATTGTGACAAACACATTTTTGGCATCCTTTTGTGCAACAAATATAGAACTAAAAGGAAAGGTAATTGGAAGGCCATTTAAAAAAAATGAAATAACTATTGGCTGTCTCTGCTTTAATATTTCAGAAGTTTGGAGATAAAAAGTATTCTTTCTTTGACAGCAATCATTGTTCAGGCTGTCATCACTCAAGTCAGCAATTTCATCACTTCACAGCAAAAGCATCATTAGGAAAAAGGGGAAAAAATCCAGATGAGCCACTTAAAAAAAAAAAAAAAATCCTTACCAAACCCACTTCAAGTAGTAAAAAAGCATGCTTTTTCCCCAATATGAAAGGTCTATATTTTATAATTTTTCAGAGCTGAGAGTGATTCCAGTAGGATTATATCTAGAGCAGAGCTTTGTTCACAGTAATAAAAGACACCACAAACGGAGGTAGTTTCTTGCTTAAAACTGTGTAGTAGCAATTTAAGACTGGAAGTATGAACTAGTAAACAAAGGGTGGTCGGGATTTTTTTTGTTGGTTTGTTTGGTTTTAGTTTTTTGTGTTGGTTTTTTTTTTTTTCCCATTGCACTAATAACACATGACTACTAAAACTACTTTCCTACATTAAAGGGAAGCAAAGTTATTGGAAGTTCAATTTATTTTTATTTATTCTCAGAAGTTAAGAAGATTAAAATTCTAGATGATGTCACTAATTGACAAGCAGGAAAACAAAGAGATTAGAGTCTGAAAACAATGAACTGGTTAATAATTTCTTAAATGCCTTTGTACAGTACCATAATCTTTCATGCTCTTTTAAAAGAAAATAAAAGAAAAAGGCTAGAAAAGTAATGGAAAAATCAATTATTTTTAAAAGGTGATTATATAGTTAATTAAGAAAACTAAAATAATAGTATTGGAGGAAATGATGGTTACATACTGGCCTCAATACATAGTGAAAAATTCAGCAACAGCAATGGTAACTTCTTACAGACATCACTAAGAGTATTTGGTACTGAATTCCATACTGAAAGTCTGATGAAGCTGATGGACTGATCCAGGTCAATTTCAATTTATATAAGTGCTAAAATAGTCACTTGAAAGATAAAGACCTCTAGAAAAATGGAGAATGGAATAGAACATTCAGAAGAGGGTCATGAGCACCAGATATGGACAGACATGGGCCAGTTTAGACCAAATGTTAGTTGATTCTGGAACTCTAGTATGTTTTTTCAACACAGAGAAAAAATGCTTGCAAAACCTTGTAAATCACAGTATTAGGAACACAAAAAATGTAATCTTCTTATTAATGATGACTACTCATTCTCAATCAGCATGTGCTGCTACCTCAAATGTATCAGTTCTTTTAATGTGACAGAAGGGATCATTTCTGTACAACCCACACCATAACATAAACCTCTAATGCAGACATGGCATTGATACATGTACTCAATCACCTCAACAACTAAAAGTAATGCTAAAGATCAACGTGCTGATAAATGTTTTGCTTCTCTAAAGGGCAGAAGTTTCTTTCTGTCAGGGTTTCCTTCAATAATGGTATCCCAGCAACATACTGTGCAAAGAACAACTGTAATAAAGCTGCTTACTTTTAACATCTCTTAGTACACTATTTTTTATCTTATTCTGATTGGCTTCTGAATTCTGGCTTCTTGCAAGGGGATGATAACTCCAGCTTCCTGCCATGGAATCCTACATAGAAAACTCCCTATGCACAGCTATCCTGCCAAGATTTGGGTAGTCTGCTCTGCTTGATGGTCTTTTTGGCCCCTCTTGAGCTTCCTTGGGAAGTCTTTTAAAGACTCTGATTATAACTGGATAGCAGCTGATCTTTGATTCAGTTCTTACTTAGAACTGATTTATTAATGAAGTGGTGTAATGAAATTTTTATTACCATGAAAGGAGAGGAGTAGGATTTTTTTCAATGAACATTGCCATAGGATGCCTTTTTTCCAAGCATCTGTAATAAAGGGCTCAGAAAGTCGGTAGTCATTTATGGGTTTGCCACAATCTTTTAAAATCTACCTGTTTTCCTTCACATTAAATTTTTAGGAATTTATGAAGATCTGAAAAATGAAAAATATCACTATCTAAATGTTTTAATGAGATTATACTTATTATAATGTTTAACAACCTTATGGCATGTTGTGAAATGTGAACAGCAGCTAGATGGCTTCCAAGTTTCTACATTTTCCTATGCTTTAGATATATTAAAGGTTAATTAATTCACATCTGACTCTTAATTGATTTTTTAAAACTGCTTGATTAAATCACACTCTTAAATTTGTTTATCTACCATATTTAATATATAATTATACACAATCTTCAAACTTGATAAACAATTACATTTTAAAAAGCAGGGAAATATCTAATAAGTATTTCAAATATAACAACATGAGATAAACAAATGAAGCATTCTCTCTCTTTTTTTCTTTTATTTTTTTTTTTCTGTTTTTTCTCATAATAGACCAGATGGGCTATGTGTTGAGTCAAGAAATTGCATTAAAAAATTAGCAATTATTAAAAGATATTTTTCAAGTTAATGTATTCCAAGTAAAGTGGAATAGGATAAAACACATTATATAATTATTCTTTTTTCTTGTTGCTCTTGTTTTAGCATTATGATTATTAATGATTTATTGCATATTAAGAAGCATTTTGTGAAAGGACAACTAAATTGAGTTTCTAACTGGTTACATTCAGGACAGTCTTTGATAAGTGTCTCAGGTGTTTTTAAGTACTTGCACACTTTTAAGATATATTCACATAATAAGAAAATATTATTAAAAATATTTGTATTTTGCAAATAAAAGTACTGATTTTGGGGATGAAACTTGTAATGATTTTAATAATTCAAATATACCATGCTCAATTCTCACATGAGTTTGTTGCTATGACAGAATACTTTATGGATGTTAGTGCCTCCATTAATTGAGTGAATTCCTTGCAAGGATGCCTTCTAATTCTTTGGCTAATTAAGTAAAAAGTAAAAGGCTTCTTTTCCAGATTGTATTACATTCTCCGAAAGCTGAAAAATAAGTACCTAAAAACCCATGATAAAAATATTTTCCTGTTTGCTACAAACTCAATGGTTTGTGCTCTTTTGTTTCTGCAAATAGAATAAATTATTGTCACACCTTCCCCAGAACTGCCACTATAACACATTATTATTCTACACACACACACACTCACAGACACAAAAATAGAAATCTATTTATTATTATAAATACTTATATAAATGATAAGCGAATCTGCAATGAAAAAGAAGACTATTCTGAAAAACACATTACATTTTTTAGTTTTTTAATACACCAAAACAAGCTTTTAAGGGTTCCGAACAAGTCACATAGAAGTAAGTGAAAAGAGTTACAGGCCTTGCTGAGAATGTCTGACTACATTCCTGGCTCCACCCTGAGTGTCATTTCTAAATATTCTTCCAAAACAACAGAAGGCCCATCTTTAAATAACACCAGGGTTGTCTGCTGCCAACTCATGTGAATGTGTAGGCAGGGAAATGCCAAACCAAGTGGCCTTTGCACTGGTTCCAGGCAATTTTCCTGTCTGTTTCTTCATTCACTGGCAGCTTTCTCTCTCTCTCCTCCCTTTTCCATTGCTTTTTTGTGACACATGGCTACCAGAAAGCTTCAGGATGCCACATGGCAACATCATTCAGGGTCTCATCTAGGGCACCATACCCTAGAGCAGTCCCTTCACACATACGAGGTCTTGGTTTATGTCCTCTGGGACTGTGCTTCAGGGACAGAGCACATGGCCACTCCTAGGGGTGGCTAAGCTGTCCCCTGAATATCCAACCCATCCTTCACTGGGAGGTGTTTGTCATACACTTGTCATATAAGTCAAATTTTTTCTGGTTATATAAGCCTGAGTGAGGAGACTCTCAAAATTGTCTTGACCATTGCAACTGCTCTACAAATTCAACAGGATTTGCCACTTCCCACCTGTCCTGGGGAGCCTTCTCGTACACACTTTTGAGTAAGACAAATGACCAGTCCTGCAAGGTTGCTTCTAGGAGGTGTGGCACAGTCTTTTGTTGAAGAGGCTACACTTGACCATGCCTGCCTGCTTCTGCCTCCTTCAGGGGAGAAACAAAATCTTCAGAGAAAAAAAAGATCCCTTTCTTTCCATGTACCTTAATCTTCATTCTGTTTCACAGTTCACACTGTTTATGGAGCTCTCAGTTCTTAATCTAAATATTTTATATAAAGGAAAAACTCTCGGATCTTTTTACAATTTCTGTTGTTTCTCAGTGGCATTTTAACAAAAGCAAATAAATTTTCTGTTTCCCTTCTTGTTCTACCAGTTACACAACCAAAACAAACCAATTACACAAACAAAACAGTAGTTGGCATGGGGGCACATAAGCACAAGACCTTTGGGAGTAGTGGTTGAACTGTGAGGGGTAAGAGTTGAATGTACAGAACTCATTTTTCCTTTCAAAGTGGAAGTGTTTGAATGTAGCTGCCCACTGGAGAGAAAAGTCTGTCACAGGCATGCATTTAAGGAAATAAGGAATGAGAATGCCTGTAGGGAAACATTCCAGATTAGCTGAGACATGACAAAATCAGGTCTAGCTCTCTACTGTTAATAAGGTAAATACCACTAAATTTGTACAATGACTGGTGGATGAGGCAAGAGCCATGTGAAAAGAGCCATGTGAAAAGCTCTGTGAAGACTTGCTCAATGACTAGAGTTGCTAGAGGATTATTCTGCAGTATCTAAAACCACCACTGAACTGCTTTTCTAGAATGGTTCTGTAACACAAAAAGAAAATTTAGATTTACTTCACTTATCCAATAGTATTTCTGGGTTTGAGTATTTAATTTTTTTTAATTGTTAAATAAAAAATACCTAACCATACTGTTAATTTGAAAAAAAATAAAAAAGTGGAGCTTTATAACCTTATTGATTTATTTATTTATTCATTCATTAGTTGCCCATGAAGAATGCTATAGTTATAGGTTTTCCCAAGGGATGGAGAGTCAGGCAATATAGATAAGCAGACAGGATCTTGTTCTTCTTGACATGCTTTGTACTTGTAAATCTACTTTAAAATGGATAACACTTGCTGCTTGCAAACCTTTGCTAAGGAAATGATCATTCATCATTTTGATTATATCTAAGGTCAATGTTCATCCACAGCAGGCCATGCATAAGATAAGGCATAGATTTTTTAACAAGATAGTCTCCACCAAATATAAGATAACACTACAGAGATTGTCTGCAAGTAAAATGTATGTACTTTATTTTGTACAAGTGAAAGTGTTTTGGCCTTTGTTTTCTTTTGTCTCTATCATTTTGGCAGGAACTCTGTATCCTATCAGATTTGCAGATCTGCAGAGCAGTACAGGAAACATTGCAGAAAAAGATATTTACAAGCAGAAGATTAAGATGGTTTTTAAGGATTTGTTTCCCCCATACTGATACAGTTAGCCTGATGTATTCATTTACATTTATTTACTTTAGACTCATATCTAAGGGGGACAGGAAAATAATTTTCTAGTTTAGTTTCTGACATCAGAATAAAAGATCTGTTTCTTTAGAAATGGGGAAACCAAGATCCAGTCCATAGTGCAGAAAAATATTGATAACGTGGAAAAAGAGGAAAAGGAGACTGATTTGGGAAATCTCTGCTGTCTTAGCTTCAGATTGATGCTCTTTCTAGAAATGATGCTTCTTATTCCATTTTGAATTTGTGTCTCTCCCTAGACTATTTTAATAGAGAACAGCTTTTTTTTTTCTACAAAATGAATAACCTGAAGACTTTCTAAATATAGGCTATAGGACTTCAGTATTTATAATAGCAGGAACAAGGTCAAAATGCCCAGGATATGTTAATGAATGGATGCAGGTTGCAGTTTTTAGAATTGCTTTGCTGGTGCATTGCAGCAAATACATTTATGGTGCTAGTTTTTGGTCAGTGAATGTATACATTTGATCTTCTTCTGGAGTTGCACAAGGACAGTCAATGTGATAATTAAATGAAATGGTACTACAGTTGATTAGGTGGAACAAAAACTCCTAGTAAACACTACCTTTTATGGAGTGTCCTGTTTATCCTTTGGTTTCCTTTTGATAAATTCAGTGACCTTTACCTTTTATACAGAACTGAGACAATATTTCACCAACTTAAGGTTTCATATCTGTATGTCAGAACTTTACTGAGTATATATCTCGGAATGTTGTACAACTCATGTGCATGTATCTTGATACTTTTATAAAAAGTGTGAACTTATGTTTCTAAGATACAGTTTTGAATAGTGTAAGTTTCTTAAAGTCAGACAATATTTTGTCTGTATGTGTAGCAAGGAAGACATGCAATTAAATTTAAATTCTCTTGTGAAATGGTGCAAAATCATCAATTCTCAAACTTTGAGGAGAGAGGGCATGATGGACAAGGTCTTTTCTCATCTTCTCTTATGCAAATTGTTTCTCCAGGGTGGATGAGAATCTGTCTGTGTGAGAATTGAATTTAATATCATTATAATCCTAACACAAAAATATTTTTTTTTGTAAAATCCTTTATTTTTGCATTGGGAATATACACTTCTTATAGAATTTAACAAAATTTTGACCTTTTCTTATTTAAAAACGTCCTTTCCTGACATTATTGCTACTGTTTAATACATTAATCAGAATATCTAGCATGTCAATATAAAATGGAATATACTTTAAACAGAGCCAATTTAGACATGAAAAATTATCTGAAGGATATAGAGAAGCTGGAGCCAGACTTCTCCAAGAAGAGCACAATGTAAGCACATAAGAAAATGGACAAAATTTTTCAATAGATTAATTTAAACTAGACATAAGGGCACAAAAATCTTACTACAAGAATGACCAAACACTGCAACAGGGACATGGTGGAAGTTCCATGTTCATACTCAAAACTTGAATGGGTTAAGTCTGAGCAACCTGGTCTAAATTTGATGTTTAATCTGTCTTTACAAATGGCTCTACATTGACCAGAGCACTCGGACCAGATGACCTCTACATGAAGTACAGGTTTTCTCACCAAATGAGCATGAGATAATCAGCAAACTGCCTTTGATGCCAAGTAGTCAAATTTTTGCCAAGAATTATGCCTATGGGTCAATATGCAACCCAAAGAAAATGGATTTTGTCTTGTTCTTGACAGATGATTGCCATATTGAAGTTCATCATGAGTTTGCTATAGCTGGTAACTATGTTGATATGCACAAAAGAAGAGGAAATTAACTGAATAAGCACAAGAAATAAAGCATTTTCTTGTTTTTACAGATGGCTTAAATAAGTAAAGGCTGAGAAATTATTTGAAGAACTGTGGTGAGAGATTGTTACTATTACTTCTGTTGCCAGTACTTTTCTTGCAGCACAGAATACAAGTAACTGGACCAAAATTCTACTAATTTGACATTTGCACTGGGCCATAACTGCATTCATAGAATAATGAACCTTTGTTTAATATAAGACAACTTTTTTCTTAAAAGGTCTAAAGCTATTGAGCTATGAAAGGATTATATATCAAAATAACAATGTATACCCTGATGGAACAAAGAAAGGAGCAAAGCACTCTGCGTTTAACAACTACAGATTTACTAAACATGACTGTCTTGGACTCACTGATGTTACTCTCAAACTTTGTCAGAAATACCCAGCAAGCAGCACTTTCCTCTTAGCAAACATTCTAACTTCTTGTACCCTGAAATGCAGTGCAGGAATGTATGTTAGGGTTTTCTGAAGAAAAACAAAAAAGGCTTTGCAATGGAAAGTGTGAAAAAGGATGCTCAGCGGGAAAAGGAAGGCTTGGAAAGCAAAGCCATTTGCCATTTCACAAGCTGCACAGATATAGTAATTTTGAAGTCATTAGGATATCTGTTTTTCTGTTTTTCAATTACAGCATAAACATTAATATGTTTTGCTTAAAAAAAAAAAAAAACTCAACAGAAATTGGACAAGCAATTTAGAAACTGTCTCAGACAGAAGGAATGCTAACATCAAGCAAGTCAGCACAATCGCAACTTGTATAGATCAAAGCTGGAAAATGTGCAATCATTTAATATGAGTGGATAAGAAGGATCGTATTAAAGATCACAGAATGCCAGAAACAAGACAGAAACAGAAGCAGAAAAATTGCTGTAAGTCCTATTTAATGAGAATGATGAAGGGAGGCAAGATTTAGTGAAATGCATTGTTGCGGCTAGTGGCATTGAAGCCTGTCAGGAGTGTTATCTTTACCCAACCATAAATTCAAAAAGGTATAAGAAAGTGCCATGACTAAACTTAGTGAATAAGTAAGCACTACATTACTTATTTGAAACATGCCACCTTCCAGTGAAATAAATAACTACAAAATAATATCTCACATCCCAGAACTACAGTAATAAATACTAACTACAGTAATGAATACAAGTAATCAACCCTTTAGACTACCATCAGTTGTTCCTATTACTTCTGAGTACCTATTATCAAAGTAGTTATTTTCTGTGAGTGTTAGTAAGAGTTTTATTTTCTAGAAATCTGATGTACTGATTTTTATTTTTATTTTCTAGTAGTGACCTGGTATTTATTACCTGAGTTTGATGCTATTCAAGAGGTTAAAATAGCTAATACAAATCTCAGGCACTGCAAAGGAAAAACATAATTTCTATGTGCTCCTTTAAAACTGTTTGACAAGAACATTAACTTGTTTTTTTAGATGGCTTTCTGCATGTTGTGCTGCTCTGTAATGTGAAACACTTTCCCAGGAAAATACCTGATGATAAATAATAAATAAAGACAGCATAGGTATGCAAAGAAAAGAAACCATGAATACAAGTGTCTCCTTTTGCTCAAACAATTTTCAAGATTTTTCTAAACCCAAGTCTCAGATGTTTTCCTTCACACTCAAGTTTTCACTCTAGTATTCAGTTTAGAGAGTTCTTCAATTAGACATTATTAGACATCCAAATCAATTTTAAATGACTTCTTTTTCAGAGATACTGAACACACATTATTCCCAGTGGAGTAAGAATATCAGTACATTTTCAGCTGTTCTGAGAATCATATAATTTTGATAGATTTTACTGTAACAGCAGATAATCAGCTTCTTGTATGTATTGACTTCTAATCATAGATTTTACTTTTCTCATTTTTTCTCACAAAAAGATTTAGCATGTACTTCTGTTGAGGACTGTACAGATGTAATGCCTTATCAAGTCTGTGTTGCTTGTTACTAAAATGCAAACTGAATCAAAACAACTAATCAATGTATTAGAATTTGTGTATTATTTTGATTTAATAATATGAGAACATAAATTACATCTGTCTTCCTACAAGGTCAAGTTTTTTCTTTTCAGGTGAAGTGAGAAAATGAAATATTGTTTTACAGTTCTTCTGATCTGTGGAATAAAAGGCAATCATGGGTCTGAATATGTACAGAGGAGGAATATTTTACTTCCACATGATTTTCCCAGTACATAGGGGTTTTTTGGTGATGCAACAAGCTTTTACTGTAAGACACCCATAAATTCAAAGAACCAACAGAAGCCAATGATATTTTTTGCTAACCCTTTGAAAACTGCTTGATGACAAATAGTCAGAAATATGGTCAAAAAAAAAAAGTACCTTGAATCAAGAAATAAACTAAAATGAACACAGATATTTTGCTATTAATCTGTACATTAGATCTACATCCCTAAAATGTCTGTGGTGTCTGATGAGGTAATTTTAGAATATCCTCTGAGAAGGTCTTCAGCAAGTTGCCTCAATGAATATCTGAGGTGTCTGACATCAGGGAACAGTTGAGCTGTCTGAAATAAACATTTCAGGGTCCTCATTTAGAATGTGAAGCTCAGAAATATTATGGTTGTACATAGCAAAATCCTTTCAATTTTTTTTATTAAGTAGGAGTTGGATAGAGATGGCAAAAATGTATAGAATAATATAATGAATTATAGAACCATCGAGGTTGAAAAAGACCTCTAAGACTGGTTCCAACAGCAAACTGAACAGTGCCAAGTCCACCATTAAACAATGTTTCTAAGTGCCAGGTCTCCAGGGATGGTGACAGCCACTTCCCTGGGCAGCCTGATCCAAGGCTTGATGACCTTTTCAAAAAAGAATTTTTTTCTAATATCCAATCTAAACCTCTCCTAGCTCAACTTGAGGCCATTTTCTTTTGTTCTATCACCTGCTTTTTGGGAGAAGAGACCAACACCCACCTCACTACAACCTCCTTTCAGGTATTTGTATTGAGGGACAAGGTCTCCCCTAAACCTCCAGGTTAAAAAAACACCAACTTGCAAAGGTTTATGGAAACTGTTTAGAATTTAAAAGTGAATGTCCTTTCTGAGTGCTGTTTATATCTGTATTATGTATTCATTTAGCAGGTAGCTGAAGAATACCTGTTCCTTCATTTACTACACATCCCATGTTTTCCTGCAGAAATGCAGGACTTGGCTGGGTTCTGATTTGATTACACATTTAGGGATATTACGGAACAACAGATACCTGGCTCATTAATCACCAACACTTAATCATTAATGTGAACAGGAACTTACAGCATAAACTTCAGTTTCATTTTCAAGACTGTGTGCAACAAAACTTTTGTAAAATTCCACATAATCCATTAATTCAAATATCCCTAACTTGGAACACCTTATTACTTGCATCTCTCATCTGAGCAAATACTGTCATGTAAGCATTAGGGTTTTACAGAAGAATAAATGGATATGGTTTTGTGTAAATACTTGAGACTCTATTTGAAAACACAGTAATAAAAGATGTTTTACAGTTTAAATTGGAAAAAAAAAAGGTGCTGTTTTGTTTGTGGGTTTTGGTTTTTTGTGATTGAATACACAGTACTGAAATAGATTACAGTGTTGTGATATCTGAGTAATAGGTTTGGGCAACACTTATTATTAAAAACTGCCAGATACACAATTAAGATGAGATTACTTATTTAGCTTCTTATTCACTAACTGTTAGTAAAATGAAGTCTGAAATGGAACCTCCCTTCTTTCCCCAGCTCCGTTAATGCTGGCTGCCACTTTTGATTTGTGCAAGGCTAAATCATTGAACACCATTTCCCTTAATTCCCTATGTTTTTTTCTTACATGTATCTTTTAACTAACTGCTTTATGTGTTGGATTGGCATCACCTGGTTTTTGGTAGGGGGGTTGGAGCACAGGGGTAGCTTCTGTGAGAAGATGCTAAAAGCTTCCGCCATGTCTGACAGAGCCAGTCTCTGTTGGCTCTGAAGAGGCTGCTGGCCCAATTAGAGTGGTTGGTAATGCCTCTGTTATGATGTATTTAAGAAGAAAATTGAAACAGTGCAGGCACAGGTTTTTTTTTCCAGGGGCCATCCCCAGCGTGGCACATGGCAATGTGCCACCACAGCCGCTGCCATCTTGGAGTGACCCACGACGAGCCGTGCCTGCTTGACCGCCCCCAGCCAACCAGGCTGAGGTGGAAGGGCAGTGGTGGCTGGGGGATCTTCCCCTTCCCAGTGCCTCACATGAAGAGAGGCATTAAATCGTGCCAGCGCCATGGCAGCCACTGCTGCTCACACGATGGCGGTGGGGCCGCCTGGCCGGTGGTGGAAGCATGATGAGTGATTCCCTGACACGCAACCCAGATGAGATAAAATTCTTGGCGCTGCAGGATCTTGCAAGAATCTTTGAATTAGTGGAACTCGTTGATAATAGTATCTACAAACAGAAGTTTTTCTTCCAGTGAGAGAAGAGGAGGAAGAGAGGACATGTGAGGGAAAACAACGTGGCGACACCAAGGTCAGTAGACAAGAAAGAGGGGGAGGGGGTGCTTAAGCTTTGGAGCTGAGATTCTTCTGCATGCTGTGGTGAGGACTATGATCAAACAAACTGTTCCCCTGTAATCCATAAATTCCATGGGGGATGCAGAGATCCACTCACAGCCCAAGGGAAAAGTGTTCACTCTGGAGTGGGTGGATGTTAAAGAAAGCTGTAATCTAGTGGGAGACCTGAACAGAGAGAGGGAGAGCCTCTGCCTCCAGAAATAGAGAGAGAGGGCTTCCAAACTAGAGCAACCTGTCCTTAAAAGACTACACCCTGTGGACGAGTGACCTATGCCACAATAGTTTTGGGAAGACTGTTTGCTGATGGGAGGGACCCCACAGCATAACAAAAAAGAGTCCCTTTCCTGAGAAAATTGAAAAAGATCTCAAATGACGAACTGACCAAAACCCCCAGACCCTGTTTCCATGAGCTGTCAGTGGGAAGAGGGAAGGGCTGGGGAAAAAAAAGGTGTTTTAAAGGATTTTATTGCTTCTCATCATACTCCTTTGACTCCGTTAATAATAAATTCACTTGATACCTTTAAATTTGAACCTGTTTTGCCCTCAAGAGTTTTTTTTCACCCAGTTCTAATCTCAATTCATGAGCCCTTTGTTAACTTTTTTTCCTTCTCCTCTACCCAACTCTAGCAAGAGAGAATAAGCAAATGACTTTCATGAGTGCCTGGCATTTGGCCAGTGTCAAACCATGAGTTTTCCACAAACACAAACTTTAGTTACTTTTGCCAGCTACCCTCATTTGTTTATATTCCTAGTTTATTTGACACTGTGTTTGCCCTTATATTACTTCAACAATGAAACATCTCTGAGCAGTGATGCTTTGCTAGATTGGAAAGTACAATTTGTTTGACAAACAGCAGAAGAAACTTTAAAAACATGCTATAGTGGTGCATAAATCTTTACCTATGTGTTTAGCTGCAAGCTTGAGTAAGCTCAAATGTAATTTTGCAAAACTGTGGGAAATCTTAAGCAGTGTCTGAATTATTTTGGGGCATGATTCAGTGAGGCAGCTGCATTTTCTCTTGCCTCCCCATGTGATTAAAAAGATATTAACTATGAATTCCCTCAATTTCTCTTAAGAGTTATGGCTATCTATGCACATGCCTCTACTCTTTTGTGGGGTGCTGTTTCCCAGCTTAATTCAAAGATGATAGGATCTAATTGAGGTTTTTAAGAGCTTTGCTGACTGAGAGCAAGGCTGATAGAGAAAGTGTTCAGTAGGTTTACATCATGTTTTTGATGTGGTATTCTCTTTTAACAACAAGCCTATTGTTTCTAAAAAATATAGAAAGCAAAAAAAAAGATAACAAAATAAATGCTGGTTGATTTGTCTTAAGCAGATGTATAGGCAGAAACTGTGAAAATATGAAAGTTGTAATAATCTCAAACTGCACAACCTTTTCCCTACTTAGTTTTAAAGTAATGAGGTTCTTTTCCCTATATTATTCAACATCTCTTAGTTGTAAGTAAAGCTGTTTTTTCTAACTCTCAGCACAACCTGCATTTTTGAAAGTTTTTTTAGTTGTTTTTTTTTAATCCTTGTTTGGGCATGAACTGTACATAAAGAAACATGTTTGCTGGTCAAGGTCTAAAACCATGGATTTTCCCTCTCATGTGATAATGTACTGCATAAATAATCATGTACTTAGAGATTAAAGTATGGCGAGGATTGTAAGCTTACTTCATGGTTGGGAATGTAATTGTTGATACTGTTGGGGAGCTAGGTTATCTAGCTGAACATCCTTCCTACCAAAATTAAGTATATTTGTGAAGCTAAGATGCTATGTCAATATATTTAATAGATGCATGAATATCCAGATAACCAGATCTTGTTGTTACATAATTTAAAACACTTTGTGACCTCATAAGTAAGTCGTCCCATTACCATTTTATCTTTTTTTTTCTGTTCATGATTGGGTTAATATTGGCTGGCTGCCTGCAATTCATTCTTCCTTCTTAAAAGTGAGTGGGCTGAAAATATAATGGAAAACTTCTGGGTTGAGATGTAGACAGGGGGAAACTCTTACCAATTAATGTCACAGGTGAAATGGACTAAACTTAGGAAAGATTAATTTATTTCCAATTAAAAATAGATTAAACCAGTGATAAATAAAGTCAAAACTAAAAAATCCATTTACTGTCTGTCCTCCTCTCTTCCTAGGCTTCCTCCTTCATAAGTCCTCCACTTCCTCCTGTAGCTTCCTCCCCTATCCCACTAGTGGATAAAATAAATTGTTTATGGTGTCACCCTTTCTCTATGTGGCAAGTGAGCTTTCCCCTTTTCTGTTTTGCTCATGCTTATTCTACTTGCATTCCTCTCAGCCTTAATTATATCAATGGTCTTAATAATATTGATTGTCACAACTTTAACTCATTGTGTGATGGTTTAAAACAGCATTAGAAAAGATTTCTCTGACATCAATAACAGTAAACTGTCCACAACAGGTTTAGGCTGTTTGTGCCAGTGCTCAAATGTAATTTGTTTGTCCCTATACAATCCTTCCCTGCCATGACAGGTAATTGGGTATCAGAGGATGTTTCACACTGGAGCTCTCTGTCCCAAAGCTCCCAATGGAGCTTGGAAGCCCATTCCAAAATGGCCTTGGAATTCTGCAGTTATGCTTACAGGGGCTACAAACAAGGAACAGTGATATAATCTGATTCCCAGAGGAAATGGTAAGCATATATCATTATTTCCTTTTTCAAGGAAAGAAGTGTAGAATGCTACTCTTCTGGGAATAATTTTAAAAGTAATTTTGAAAACAAAAAGCATATGATCAATTTCTGTAGAAGGCAGCTGAAAACTCATAGGCAGGTAAGACAATAAATTTGTGTGTTTTATACATTTTTTAACTTCAGTTTTTGAAGGGAGGATTTTCAAATGGTATGTTCATCAGGCTTATCATTGTTTTCAGGAGGAATCTTAAATACAAAACATTTTCATTGTATAAACTGAGGATAGTAGAATTTTGCATAGTAGCATTTGACAGTAGTTAATGACCATTAACTTTTTCATGCAGTACTTTTGCACTCCTGTTGTCTACATATATCATGATGAATAAAAATAAAGTAGCTAGTTAAAAAACATTAAAAATATTAGAAGAACTCATTACTTAACAGAGTTGGAAACTATTTTAAATGTTGCCATCAAAAAACTATCTAGTATAGAAATTACTGTGTACTTGCATTTAATGTCCTTGTAGAAGCAACAAGAGCCAAGAAATCCAAGACTTTATGTGTAAATTCAAAGAGAGGAACTGCATAAAAATAGCCTAGGGAGTTCAAAAAATGCGTAAGAAAGTTGGCATGATTAAATTGCTGAGTCATAAAAAATATTTAATTCAAAAAGACATCATTCAGGAAAGTGAAATTGTGTGCAGCTGAAGAAAATTAAAGGACCAGCAAATTCTAGCAGGTTAAATATAAAAGGCAGTCCAAATACAGAGCTGGAGAACAACTTTCAAAAGGCATAAAAGCCATAAATTCTTTCCCAAAGGCAACAGAGGCAGGAAACCTTCACAGGTATGTGAAAAAAGACGCTCTCTGAAATAATAATGTAATAGTAGAAATAATAAATGAATAATTGGCATCTTTATTCACTGTTGAAGAAATTGAAAAAGTCATGATTCTTGACTTCTTACAGGGACAGCCTCAGAGGTCTGATTATAAGTTGGATGGTTGGTAGGAAGATTTAAAAAACAGGCAAAGTGAACACAAACATATTGCCATTATGTTTTTCGCTCTCAAAAGAGTGGAAGAACGCTCTTCATTTGTGGATAACATAGTAACTAGGACTCTTAACTGAGCTATAAGACTCCTCCTAAAATTCTTTCCTATGTCTGAGGCTACTTTAGCTCATGAGGCTGCATATTAGGTATTTGGGTATCAGGCATTCTGTTTTCTATGTATTTCAGATAGATGAACTCCAAGTGTACAGACAAGATCAACCTTCTCTTGTGATCACTGGCTAAGTACTTTTGTCAAACACAGAAGTTCTGAGTTAAAGAAATGAAGGAACACTTCTTAAAAAAAAAAAAAAAAAAGCCTAATAGTCCGGTAGATTTATTACCCAACAAAAAAAAAATGAAACAGATATTGTAATTTTGAGAACAATTAGACTTGCTTGTATATTTTTCTTCTGTTTGGCACTATGTTTCTGCCTGATTTTTTTCCATGGATGTGGTATAAAGAAAACCAAGGTTACCATGAAGAATTGCATGTCAATATCCTATTAAAGTATTCTTCATAGACAAAATATTTCAAAAAGCCATAGCATTTGGACAATATCACTTTATATACAAATTTATTTAATTGTTCTGTACAACTGACTGTAATGATGAATAATTTTTGGTAATGGTATTTTCTATAAAGGAGTTAATGTAACAAAAAGCAAGCCCCATTTTCAGTCATTTTAATAGCAACAAAATGAGAAAAAAAATATTTGCAATCTTGCATGCTAAAGGGCTATGGAACATAATTGAAGATGTCAATTATCTACCAATTGCTTATATACACATTGGCATTTAGGTTGGCAAGTGGATTTTTAAATTAAACTCGCTAGGTCTCCACTACCAATGAAACACCATCATGATCAGGGGACCAGGGTTGATATGAAATTTACACAGATGGTAACATTAGCTGTTTGAGTAATACATATTAAAAAAAAAAAAATGTATAGTTTTGAATCACTCCTTTAATAAATGGACACAAGCAGTACTAATTAATGACTGCTGGAAGTACGACAGTGTGAAGAAATAGCAAAACCTCCATATTAGACAATGTTACTGTTATCCAAGATTAACACGAAATTTGCATTCATGAAAATCTCACAGCTGATTATTTAAGTTAAATACTGCACCATTCCCAAACACTTAAGAGTAAGATTGCATATATCTTCATAGGAATCTTCTGCATTACACAATTCCAAAAATAACTTTCATTTTGCTTCTTGTGTTTATTTAATAAACAGAATCAGTAAAGTAGAGCAATAACAGTAAGTAAATTTGAAAGTACAATAGGGGAAAAATTTATATTTTTTACCTACTTATACTGTCAGAACATATCTTTTTCTCCAGAGCAGCATACCTGTCATTTGCCCTTTATATCTCAGGTTTCTAGATGTTTCTGCAGAGGAGACAGTGCAGTTCTGAAGGACTCATTCTTTAATGGACAGATGTGATTTTAAAGACTCAGCTATGTTCACATTGCAAGTGAAGTGATAGGTGACAGAGGTAGGGCAAATACTATACCAAAAATAACTGCTACAGCAGTTATTCTTGATACTGTGTTCCCTCAGCACAGTCTTCTGCTGTAGGAAGTCATTTTTTATTGGGAGGATAAAAATTGGTTTCCAAAAATAAACAATCAGCAACTTGCTTTATCCTCCAGGCCAGTTATAGACAAGTTTAATCACTCTTAAATAGATATTAAAAAATTACAACAAAAAAATAAATGTTTCAATATAATTTCATGTACCACGTCCTGTAAAAGTATCCAAGACCAAAAAGGTGACTCAAATAAGGTATTGGGTTGAAGAGCAGTTACTACTCATAATAAAACCAACATAAAAACATCAAAAGGGTTGAAACTAAACCAAATTGAACTATTTAGAACATTCTCACTGGAAGAAGTAGAGTGCAAAATGAATCTGGAAAAGCAAAATTTCATTCCAGCTTTTTTTTTTTCCCATTTAAATTGCTTATCATTCAATGGCCTTTGGTTCATAACCCAAGCTTGTGTAAAAGGGACTGATACAGTGACTCACAGCTGACTGGCATTTAGAAGACAAAAAATTAATTTGTATTCTGATAGAGATTATTCAAGTAGATAGACTGAGTCATTTATACATCCTAGAGTAAGATGACTAATGTAAAGAAAGTTGCAATATATTTCACAAATGATATCATGTATGTGAATGCAGGTCATTCCAGCTGACTAAGCCTCTTAAAACCCCAAATCCTCTCGTAGAAAACCTAAAAACAAAATGTGAAATCATATTGCCAACACTAAATATAAAGACTAACATCCAGAAGATCCCTCCTGGGGACTCCTTTCCCAGCAGGAGGGTTCTATTACTCTCCCTGAATTTCCTCAAGAGTGCCTAATTCACTATTGCAACGGCAGAGATGCAACTGTTGAAGACTTAATATATTCATGACAGCCTTAACCTTTCACCTTGCATAGGTGAAAATCTTTTGAGAGCTTTTGAAGAGCCAGTGTAAGTCTTCATAAGTGCTTTACAGTGTGCCTACAATTATGAGTCTATCGACTCATGAGACTAAAAGGAAATTAAGTTTTGTGTGAATTAAGAAATGTGTGAACTGAACTAGACCATACAGACTCCCAAAAAATAATTTCTATCACAGGCATAGAGTTTTCATCTTACATGACAACTGACAAAAATATATATTGGTTCCTATCACCACCTAGGAACTCTAAACAAAACTCTGTACATTGAAAAGATATAAGAAGCCCAAGCAACATTCGGCATTGCAATCATTGCAAGTCTGAGTCTTCATTGCTCAGAAATATCACTTTATTTTGTATCTGAAACAGAACTTCCATAGACTTCTGCAGTAATTTTTGAAGTATGGGTATATGTTGATCATGTCTGAAATCTCTGTCTTGTAATGTTTAGCTATATAGTGGTACAGCATATAGACACTTCTACCTAAGCAGGAAATCTTGGACTTCCGTGAGTGTTTTTGTTAAATCTGCTGAATAGAAAGAAAAACAGTTAAAGCAAGTATTGATTATTTCTATTACACACAAAGCAAAACAGAATCCATTCTCAGGGTGCTTATCCTCTCCTCACCTGAGTCACTATGAGCTGGAATATGATTTTTAATTACCTAAATCTCTGTGCAGGTTTTCTGATAATACTGACAGTTTATGAACATTTTCCTGTGTATGTACATTAAAAATATACAACAAACTCCTATATTCTACAATTTAAAAATAATACCCCAAAACTCTAAACAATATTGACAAGGAGTTATTGAAATATTTCCAAATAGAAGAATTTACAGTCTATAATGACATTAACAAATAAGAGAAATGTTTAAAGAGTGAGATTAAAATCTCCCTTATTCTGCACTCCTTATTTTGTGTGGAATAAAAAAAATAACAATTAGACATTTCTGTATACTTTATGTCAAAGTCTTATTTTTACCATTGTTTGGTCTGTTCAGCTTGGAGAAGAGAAGACTGACAGGAGACCTCATTTCAGTCTGCAACTTCCTTGTGAGGGTAAGAGGAGGAGCAAGCACTGATCTCTGTGGTAACCAGTGACAGGACCTGAGGAAATGGCCTGAAGCCGTGTCAAGGGAGGTTTAGGTTGGATATCAGGAAAAGGTTGCTCACCCAGAGAGTGACTGGGCTCTGGAGCAGGGTCCCCAGGGAAGTGGTCACAGCACCAAGCCTGACACAGTTCAAGCATTGTTTGGACAATGCTCTCAGGCACATGGTGGGACTCTTTGGGATGCTTCTGTGAAAAGTGGTGAGTTGGACTCAGTGATCGTTGTGGGTCCCTTTCAACTCAGCATATTCTGTGATTATTTTCAGTAATTTCTGTATTGACTGTATGTGACAAAAGGAAAGCTATATTCTGCCACCATGAGTTGCACTGATAAGAACTAATTTTGGTGGAGGACATGTAGAAAACAGGGAGATTATGAAAGACAATTTCTCCAAGGGTAAATTATGCCTGATCCAGTCTTCTGTGATAGAGTAACTACAGCAATAGAAAAGGGAGGGGCTACAGCTGACACCTACCATCTGAAAGGTCTTTGATACAGACCCTCACAACATTCTTGGAAGTAAGTTGGAGAGTTGTGTTCTTGATAGATGGACTGTTAGATGAATAAGGAATTGGCTGGATGGCCATATCTGAAGAGTTACAGTGAACAGCTCAGTGACCAAGTGGAATCTGTGACACATCACCACACCATGTGTTACTTAACCCCTCATGGGTCCTTACTGGGGCCAAAACTATTTAATATCTTCATCAGTGGCATAGTGGGATTGAGTGTGTATCACCTTAGCATCAAGGTAAAACCAAGCTAAATGACTAGAAGGAAACTGGCATGCTAGAAGGAAAGTCATGCCATTTGGGGGGGACAGTAACATGTTTGAAGAGTGGGCCATGCAAATTTTGTGAAGTTCAACAAGACCAAGTACAAAATCCTGCACCTGCACTGGGGCAATTCACAATATCAGCACAAATTAAACTTATTTGGAACAGCCCTGTGTAGAAGACCTTTGGGATATTGGTGGATGAAAAATTGGAATTGATCTGTCAATATGTGCTTGCAGTCCAGAAAGCCACCTGTGTCCTGGGCTGCATAAAAAGAAGTGTGACAGCAAGTAGGACACAACATGGTGAGAACAAGCCCAGAGCATGACACAATAATGATCAGACTGCTGGAACACCTCTCCTGTGAGGACAGACTGAGAGACCTCAGGTTAAGTCAGGAGAAGGGAAGGTTCTGGGGAAATTACAACTTTTTCACTATATAAAAGGAGCTTACAAGAAAGGCAGAGAAAGACCTTTTACCAGGGCCTGTAGTGACAGGACAAGGTTAATGGTTTCAAACTGAAAGAGGCCATATTTAGATGTGTTTTTATTGGCTATAAGGAAAGAAATTTTAACATGAGTGTAGTGAGCCACTGAAACAGATTGCCCAGAGAAACTGTAGATGTCTTATGATTTGAAATGTTCAAGATCAGGTTGAATTGGGCTTTGAGAAACCTGATTTCATCAAAGTTGTTCCTTTCCATGGCAAGGGGGTTGGAATAGATTTCAACCACCCCTTCCAATGCAAACTATTCTGTGATTCTATTTTTTTTTTTTTTTTTTTTTTTTGATGTTGGGANAAATGTTACCTCAAACTATTTTTTTTTTTTTTTTTTTTTTTTTTTTTTTTTTTTTTTTTAGAGATTGAGAACATTCTGTGGCTTTCAATATAAATGAGAATAAATTTTCTCATTTCTCTTTCTTGACTTCAATGGTTACATCAATCTTACCACACCTCAAGGGTACACACCATCCTAGGGCAGGTGACCTGACATCATGCATTTAAATTTAACATAGCTGTTAAATAGCTTTTTCCTCACCTGCACCACTTTGGTTTCCATGGCTAATCTGTGTACAAACCATATGTAGGAATTATAACAGCTTTTGAAAACTTCTGCCTGATTGACCTTTCTGTCATGCAGTGAGCTCAGCCATGCAGTAGGTCTAGACACAGGGAACATTTCCCTGAAAGCCTAAAATTGAAGGCATAAAGAGTTATGATGTAAGTAATTTCTGATTTTGTGTTTCTTAAAGAATACTTACACCAAGATCCTTTTTCCTGTTGAACAGCAGCTCACTCATGTGAGTAATATCTCAGGGTTTAACTCGACCTATTATTGCAAAATGCTTCGCACGTGCTCTACCAGTCCTGCTCAGGTTAACATTCAAAGGACTTCTAGAGGAGGCTTCCATTGATTCCCTGGGAATTCCCCATAGCTGGAAAATGTCACCTTCAGAAACTACAGATGTCTTTAATCAGTTCCTCTCTTGTATAGCTTTTCTTTTATCTTGTGTATTATTTTGCAGTTAATTTTAAATACAAGTATTTATGTGGACTTGAAAAATGGAAGTATGACAAAAGCTTAGAAATCATAGAATTAATTTTTTAGTAATTTTCAATTTTTTTCAAGCCTATAACCTAAACTTGTTATAATTACAACAAAACTATCATATAACTAATAAAATAAACCTATAACTTGTTCTAATTTTGAATTTTTTTTTATTTGAAAATAAGTGTTAATCATAAGGAGAGACAGCATGGGAGAAAGAAAAAGCAAATGTGCCTCTGTGACAGCGTCATAGAGAAGATACAGCCACATAAATATTTCACACTATGTATGAATTCAAGAGGGTTATTCTAATATGAAACTTACAGGTACCCTGAGTGAAAATAAGATAATTTAGAAATCTTTCTGTCTTTGACTTCTTTGAGGCTAATGAATGTCTGAAACTGAGGAGATAATGTTAACCAGAATATCCTGAAATTCTTTTTTTTGTCCTCCTCAAGATGTATAATTATATAATTCTTCAAAGCTTAAGAAGATATTCCCTAAAATATGTGTCACATTTTTTTAATGATAAAAGTTTTGGGGGGTTTTGGTTTCTTTTTTAGGCCATGTCATGCCTTATCAGATCAGGTTACTTCATGGTTGATGACTATTTTATACTGAACATCTTAGAAAAAGCTGTTTTGCTATTATGCGTTATATACAGTCAAAGATTTTATTTTCTTCAGTGGTGAACTGTTTTATCCTTTAATTTCTCTTGCTGCCTGAATTTATGCTCTTACATCATGAGACAATTATAGAAATCCTACACAGATGTTCTTATTATTCTTTTTTCAATATTTATTTTTACTTTTTTGGTATTTAGCTGCATATGATAATTTTAGATGGACAACTTGAACACAATGTTAAAACGGAATCTTATTATTATTATGCTTATATTGCAATTACTGCAATTGATTTTATTGTTTCTCCAATGCAATACTTTCCTTCTTACAAGGAAAATCACTCTTCTATTCTTTCATTAAATTTCTAAAGACCCCTTGACTGTAACGCTCTCTATTCTGTGCCATATAATCTGTCTGGGATTGAAATATACTTATTATCTGGTGGATAGGTCACATTTCCTTCCATTAGCTTCTGTTGGGATCACAGTAAGAAGAGATGATAACAGAATGAGAACAGAAAGAAAAATTCAAGAGCAGTATGAGATAGTTCAATTTGAATCATGTTGTTCTCCATCTCAGAAAAGACCATTTTTAATGTTTTTAAGGTTTTCAGTTATTTTCCCATATTTAAGAGGGCACTTGACTCTTGCAATGCTAGCCACTCTTCCACCTGCAGCCATCATAATTTTCTTACTTCAATTTGAACTCACTCTGCCTTATGTTTTCAGGGTTAAACCTGCAGTGATGGATTCTGTAATTTCCAATTTTTTTCTCTTTTTTTGCATCTTCAGTTCACCTTTCCTGTAAAGCTTCATTAGTCCTAGCATTTTTCATGATGTTTCTAATTAATTGTTAGACACTTGGAGACTCAGTGAAATAGTTCCATTTTCCTACTCCCTGACCACTCCAAGTGGGAATATTGGCAATATTAAGAAATCTATTTTGGGTAAAAGAAATAAATTCTTTCTCAGAAGGAGACCTGGCCTTTAGAGAGGGTGAGTAAACTGTTGGGGGGAATGGTCCGGACTGAAAGGATTCAGAAATGCTATCATAGAACTTCTCAATGAGACTGTTATAAAATTGTAAGATGAAAGAGTACTGTTGAGGCTGCAAATGAAACCATTTCATTTGCCTTAGTGCCGAAGCCATGAAGCCTTGAAATTATTGTTTAAAATGTCTGTCATGTCCTATCCTAACATAGTCATAAAAGTTGATGGTAAGCTTGGTGGCACACAGCCTGAAGTATAACAGGTTTAAGGTACATCGGTGCACAATGTTATGCTAAAATGCTAAAAAGGCAGATTTGGAGCTCTGTGTGTGTGTGTGCCCGTGTATATTGTAAACTCACATGCTCATGTACAGACACACATACATATATATTTTTTATATGCATGTGTCTTTTTCATTTCTCAGTGAAGTTTAAGGAAAGGTGGAGCAGAGTATGGATGACAGTGAGGAAAAATATGTCAGCTTTAATATAAAAAAAGGTTCTTTAAGATATTTCTGACAATTGTTGTTCATGACACATCCTCACATTATGCATACTTATAATTTCTCATTTGTTCCGCTGTTGAACGTAAGGGTGTCTTCAAGCGAAAGTTAAATCAATTTTTATTATTTTTTTTTTTTATCCTAAAATCTTTCTCAGACTATTCTAGACTAGGGTGATAATTGACATTTAATTTTGGGGACTAGGAATATGCTAAAGGTATAGTAAACATGATGATGCCATCAAAAGTTCCTATTAGTTGTAAATCCTCAAGAGCTCCTTCTTTTAATCAAGTATTTGAGTTTCCTTGCAAAAATGTTGAAATTTGCACTAATAGCAGCTTAGCAAATGTTCAGTGTATGCTAGTACACTTTAAAATGTATAACCTGAGTGTTCTGGTTTGAAAGCAAAACCAGTGAGAGGCTCCAAGTCAGAAATACAATTTATTAGGAAAAGGGAAAAGAAAACCAAAATACATGCAATAATACAAAAGAAAAACCACTGACGAAGTCAGAATACAACCTGACGCCTTTTTGGTCAGGGTGTTGCTAGCAGTGATCCTGTAGAAAGGGTGTAGACTTCCTCTGAAGATCCAGTGGAAAAGACAGCTATTCCTCTGGGGGTCTAGTGGAAGAACTGAACTGTTGTCCCAAAAATCTCAGATTATATCCAGTTAGGAATGCTTGGCTCCACCCTCTGGGCAGAGCATCTCCCAGTGGGGTGATATCATTTTATCAGTCCTGCAGTGACAGTCAATGGCCCATTAACAGCAGATGTGTTACCACACATCAAAACCAGAAGGAGGATTGGTTTGTGAAAGAGATAGAGAAAACTGCCCAATTAACAGAAGATAACTGCCACACCTTTAACAGATGGCAAATAGAATACATATTGCCTTATGTAAAATAAGAATAATGTCATTTAACTTACATTTAATACAAATTAGTCTTCATTTCTGTGGGCTTTTAAATTGTAATAGCTAATGTATTTTTATTAATGGAACTCTTGCAGTGTAGCACACTCAGGTATTCAAAAAGCAGATTGCATATTTCTCTGTAATTGGCATTTGCTTGTTCATTTGGACAATAGGCTGTAAATGCACCTGTGACCAGTTTTGCTATAATTACTATTATTTTTTAAAAGTTATCACAATGCCTATGAATTTGAAAGAAATCACAAATAATGGATTCTTCATTCACTTTTTTCTTTCCAATTTTTTAATATTTAAAAACTGAACAAAAAAAATTTCTTTATCAATAAGGAAAGAAGCAAGAGATTGTATGAATATAATGTCGCAAACAAATGTGAAGCTGACTTAACTTTTAAAAATTGGAATATTATTATTTACATTTAATCTTCTGAAGTTTCTTGCTTTTCAAATACCTTCGTCAAATGCATCTCAACATACTTATTTAATTTTGAAAGTAGCCTGAAGTTATGAATTATCAGGTCATCATTATAAAGCACTGAATAGACAAATGCTGCCTTTATTATGGGGGGTTTGTTCTTTGCCTGTTTTTAGTGTTTTGTTTTGTCTGTTTGTTTGGCTTTTTTTGGTCTGATTTGGTTTAGGTTTTTTTTTTTTTTTGGGGTTTTTTTTGTTTTGTTTTTTTTTTTTTTTTTTTTTTTTTTTTTTTTTTTTTTTTTTTTGGTTTTTTTGGTTT
>VZRH01002693.1:310025-348847 GCA_013397555.1 Urocynchramus pylzowi | reverse complement strand
TTTTTGGTTGTGTTTTTTTAAATAAAAATCACAACTACAAAAAATTTGCTCCCCCCCTAAAAAACCCCAAAACTAAATTTTTGCTTCGGGGTGAAGTACCTTCTAGATCAAATAAATCCATATGATCCAGACTGACAGAGAGCAACAGATTTAAAAATAGCTTTCTATAATCTATACAAAACATATTCTCGGTAATGGACAGACGCTAATTTAGCATTGCACATGTGGTTGATAATGAATGAGAAATTAACTCATAGTGCATTCTAGGTACATTTTCAAGAGTGTTGCAAATGAATTATACCTTACAAAATCAACCCCAAACAAAGAGGGAGTACAAGATGGGAGCTCATCCTCATATTGTGGAAAACAAAAGAACTTAAACTGTGAATCTCACAGTATGCAAAATGTTTCCTGAGCAGCAAATTGATCTTTGGCTATGGGGAAAAAAGACTGATACTTGCCACCCACTCCACACTATTTAGATTTATTTGGAGTAGGTATTGCATTTGATATTCAGCACTGCTGGTAGTTTCTTTTCTACTGCATGAAAACAAACAAAATCATCAAGATATATAGTTGTTAGAGAATTTGGAATTGCAATTAAACAGAAAGATGATATTCATGGCAGTCTTTAATTTTATTTCTTGATATTTTACATGTTGTGTTTGTAGGAGGAAAAAAGCTGAGAGTGAGAGATTGTACTTAAAAGTAGCAAATACATTTTTTTGGAAGTGAGCTTCACTGGATGGTGCCATTTTGGGGCAGCTGTGACAACATCTCTGATGTTTTATTAAGCAATGTTTTAATTTAATCCCAGCTGTGACAGTATTCATTCTTTTCAAGATTTATACTGAGAACTGCTTTATATTTCTGGATGCAGCTGCATACAAAAAAAAACATCTATTCAAATTTGGTCAATTTTTTAACTAAAAATATGAACTGCATTTTCCATTCAATTATTACTACAATTATATATTGTCCAGTAGGAACAGCGTTTTGCACTTGAAAGAGATGAATAAAGGTTGAAAGAAAGTGGCTTTAAAGACAGGGAATCTATATAATTCTTTAAATAATAATTTAAAAACCCAGCATGTAAATACATACTATTGTGTGAGTACATATAATTCCTTAAATTTTTGTTATATGTATTCAAAGATGAAATAATTGAAGAAAAAACAACTAAACAAATGCTTGAAACTGTCTTAATTTGCTTCAGAGTATTCAAGGTTTATACATCTTAACTTTGTATTCATAGAAAACTTGAGTCATTATTTAGTTTTCATTTAATTCACCTATTTACAGCCAAAATCTGTGATGTATGCAAATAATGATAGAACTAATCATAAAGCAATATTTAAATAATAGCAGGAGAAAGTCTGTTTCATCAAGTATGTAACACTTTATGAAATTTTAGGTTAATGCTGACTGTATTATGGGTTATAAACTATTTAGTGAAACTCATCCTTGGCATTTTTGATTGAATGATTATACTCATGGTTTTGTGTAATAACTTATGTATACCCACAGTTAAATATTTTAATACGATAGCACAATATGGATTGCCAAGATCAAGAATAAAATTATGTAATCCAGAAATGAAAAAATGAAATTAGTTCCATTCTAATAGTTTTCAGAGTTGTTACCTACTAAAGCAATATTGTTTTAATGGATCGAACACACATGTAAAGGATTTATTCCTTTTACATACTGGTAACCAGTATGTAAAACTGATTAACTACAAATAGTGAGTCTGTAGTTTAAGGACAAATTATACTATATTTGTTGACTTTCTTTATTATGATGCTTCAACATGCACAAATTCTCGTGCATGACAATTGATATCTGCTTACATTTTTGACAAACAGCATTGTCCTTGTGCATGCACATTTGTTGGTATCAGAATTACAATAGAAAAAAAATCTGTAGAATAACTTTGGAGCTTAATGACTCATATTTACAGATAGGGGTACCCATGGACTTAAGTGCTGGAGTACATTAACTGTGGTTCTTGTACTGCAAACAGAATCATGAATATAAATTCATCAGATATAATGCTGAAAGTATCAGCTATTTTTACTGAGTCAACAAAAACACAGAAGTAATAGCAGTGGTTATAAATATAAATACAAGTGTGTGTTAATACTTTGTCAACTTTTCTATTGTTTGGTCAGAAATATTTCTTTGCTATTTTAGATCTATACCCTACTTCATATTGTAAAGTGGTGTTAAAATCCTTAGGCAAGATTCAAAAATTAGCTGTGGAAGTGGTTTTGAAATTGGTGTTTCCTAACAGATCTTCCACAAGAAGGGACTTGTAAATACTGATGATAATACAAAGGCATAAACTGAAACAGGATAAAATAGATTTTTTTCCAATTCCCTCTTTTTTCATTAGAGTGCATTAAAACAGGTTTTTGGTTTTTGTGTTTTGTTTTTTTTTCTAAATTCTCTATTTTTTTTCCTTGTCTGAGTATTCACCTAAAGATAAATTGTTCTGCCTTGAGTTTTGGTAATTTATTCCTCTTTAAGTCATAGTGCATATCTGTATTATATAATTAAACATGCTAAATGAACATTCTGTGCATAACTGGACAATGCAGGAATGAGCAATTCATTTTTAATTATTAAGCAAACAAACAAAGAAATGAGGATCATACAAGTACAGAACTTTCACAATGGGTCTGAGGATCTGAAAAGATCTGAGATCCACAGAGAATTTTATTGAATTTGGAACCCCTAGAGGGGTGGATGCTAATGCAGAAAACTGATTAGAGAGGATATGAACATCCACCAGGTTGCAATGAGTATCCTGCATACATAACACCAATGTAAAAAGCTTTAATCTTTCTGAAAAAAAAGAGAAAAAACATAAATTCTTGTTTGCCCTCCAGATCTTCTATTTCTTCAGCCAAAATAGATCAGATGGATCACACGTCCCAATATAATGTCAGTGGTTTCAGAATTGCAACTCTGGTGGCATTGATCTCCATTGCAGCACAGCTAATGCATGTGAAACCTTATCAAAGGACAGGAAACAAAATATGAGATGTCAGGTATTTGTTGATTGATCTTGGTTTTTCAGTTGCCCTGAGTTTTCTTCAAGTGCTCATTGTAACAGAAGACAACATCTAGAATGGGGAGAATTTTTCACAATAGAAATTTTAAAAAAATGCAGCTTGTGACTTAGAAGCAAAACTAAATTGGAGGGTTTAACCTTTTTTGTCAGGTAGTTTTGACTTTAAAAAAAAAAAAAAAAACCAACTCCAAAATTACATGCATACATCTCAGCATTAAGCTGAATCAGAACGTTTAAGTTAGGTAAAGTTTTTTCACCCGTGGGGTTCTCGGGCACTGGAACAGGTTCCCCAAGGAAGTGGTCACAGCACTAAGCCTGACAGAGCTCAAGAAGTGTTTGGACAGCACTCTCAGGCACATGGTATGACTCTGAGTCTGTCCTGCACAGGGCCAGGAGTGAAACTTGATAATCCTGATGGGTCCCTTCTGTCTCAGCATATTCCATGATTCAATGATTCTATGATGGCAAAATCCTGTTAATACTATAAGTTAATAGTGTTAAAAATTGGAGTATTTTTGTAATCAAAGCTTTTTTCCAGCTAGTGTTTTTCTAGATAAATTTTGACTGGTACCCAAAGACGAGATTATAACTACAACTCCTGTGAGAAAAAAACAAACAAACAAATCTTAAAAAAAATCCAACCAAACAAAAAGCCTCACCACCCCCCAAAAAAAACCCTAAGCAAACAAACCAAAAACAAACAAAACAAAAATCTAACCACTAACTCCAAATATTAACTTCAGCTTCTTTTTACATCTAGTATGATAATTTCAAAATATGCAGCTGGTGCATTTTTGTGCTCTGAGCTGTTCTGCTTTCCAAAAAGTAAGGGGAAAATTATATTATTTACAGGAACCTATTTGTAATGATTAATGACTAGGTCTGGCCAAATAAGGCTTCAGGCTTTCCTTGGAAATTGTGGTCATATTGTGCCAGCTTTTTCCTGGAGCAGTCTGCTGGGAGTTATAGTAGAAGAGCCGTTGGTTAACTCTTTTGCACCAAAGGATTTCTCACATGGTGTATTTTACATCTTTTCCTCTCTGTCCTTGTTTGACAAATTATTGTGCATGTTCTCAATTAGCCTTAGCTATACTTCAACCCCTGCAAAATTTAAGTGTATATTTTTCCTGTGTTAAATATATACAGGCAGTTTTTCACCACCTTAATTACCATTCACTAATTGCAATCCACATATCTCTTCAATCACAATTTCTGCACTGTCTCTTCTCTTTCCCTATTATCTTCCTCCTTCATCTTTCTAAAGTTGAAAACTAACTTGCCTCTTCATGCTATCCTATTACACCCATTTCTGTGTCATTTCATCCTGTCTATGTTCTTTTTGCTAGTGTTATCATCCACATAACCCTGAAATAATTTTCCTGCATCTCTTAAAAATATTCTCCAGGGGATGTTTAAGACAATTCTCCCTATTTGTGACATCTTCATTATTACCAAATCTTGTAATTATATGGAATTCCAAGTCAAAGTGCATAACTTAGACAACAATGAGGTTATGTGTAAGTAAAAGTAAAGAGACCCTTTAATAAGACTAAATTTGGGTATTAGTAGAAGAAAAAAGGAGGCTAGGGTCATAAACATTGTATTTTTCTTTTCTTCTTTATTTTTTTTCTTTCCCCCAAATGTTGAAACTACAACTGCTTTGTCTAGTCCATGTGTCCATAGAAAGAAAACTTTTAATAAATGCTTATTGGTGAAACAAAAACATTAAGAAAACCTGCTTCCAACTTATAAATATATATATTTCAACTTTCATTCTGTTTTATTTTATTTTAATTTATTCCTATTTTGTTTCTACTTATCTCTTTTCTTTTTCTTGTTACCTCTCTCCCCTCAAAAAAAGCCTCACCAAAAACAAACAACAAAAATCAGAAGTACTTCAGTTTTCATTTTCAGAGAAGAAAAAATGTCTTAAGGAAATTATCATTCTTGTCATGCCGTGTTAAGAAAAATCTGAAAGATTTTTTATATGTAGGATTTCCGACATTCTTCTGGCAGGTGTGAAAAGAAAATAGAACAAAGCTATTTCTAGCTTAAGGAAAAGATATTCCCAATGTCAAAGGAAAACCACAGTTGCTTCGCTGGGCCGCTAGTCATTGCACCACTGTCCTTAATCTATCAGCTCCTGAATGCTGGTGTGCAGCTGGGTTCATTTAAATGGGAAAAAAGTAGTCACAATGCCCATCCACAGCACTTGCATCCTGGTAAGGGGGTGGATAATATAAGGCAAGGTCAGCTTTCCCCCTAGACCCATCAGAACCCTGAGCTCTATCAGTGACTCTGGTACAAAAGGCCCATTCTGCTAAGTGTTTGTCTTTCCAGTATTTGTATGTAACTGTGGGATAGATCAAGAGGACACCAACATAACTTGACTCAAATTGTGCCAGAATCCCAGTTCATAGTTGTCAGCCAACTAGAACCAATTTGTTCAACACTGGTGTTGGATGCTGAGCATAACAGCGGAATTAAATTTCCCAAGGGCACCTGTACCAGGCTATGATTCGTAGATGTGGTGAACATAGGTTCTCCTCTTCTCCAGCATGACAGATTATGGTACTCAAAGGCCTTTCCCACTGCTCTGGCAGGAACTCTTTCCTCTCTGTTCAGTTGGTGAAGGCTAGTGAGACAGTGACATTTCCACAGGGCATCTCAGTCTTCTTTCTTTGGCACTCCTCTCCTTCACATTACATAACCCAGCCTCATGAAATCCTCTCTTTGCTGGAATATCTTTGGCAGCTCAACCTGCTTGTGCAGTCCCTGCAGCTGTGGCCTCTATGTCACAATGAGAAGGAAAGCATAAGGGATATTCATCAGATGATGAATCATACTATTCACAGTTCTTATTCAATCAGTCATCCCTGGAAATGGTCAACAAAAGAAAGAGTCTATGTCTGCACTGTTTACAGGAATCTTTGCTCCTGAGAGTCAGAGAGCTGTTGCTGTTGTACAAGCAACAGAGCAGTCCATTGTGTCTCCACAGATCTTTAAGACTTTTCATCTTACCACATATTTTTCTGCTGATAAAGGAAGGGCTGCACTGTTCTTCCCATCCAATCTCCTCCCAGCTGTAGGATACATGGAAAGCTAAGATAGTCAGGCCATCTACAGTCTGACTTCCCTTGCACCCAGAAGTGCGAAGGTAAAGACAAAAAAATACACTAAGATAAGGCAAAACTAAACAAGGATGTTGAGCAGAGCAGACAACAATATTTCCAGTTTCTGTTGGGCTATTGAATTGCCTGGGTGAGAAAATGTCAGATGGGTGTGTGTTCATGCATGAAAGAGCTACTAGAGCCAGCTGGTTACTTAGCTCTGCTGGACAATTCTGTGCTGGCCTGCTGTGGAAAATTATTGCTTCTCTATACTCTCCTGCCACATCTACCTTCAGAACCACCAAGGGCATTGCAAAGGGCTGTTTCATCCCTCCCACAGCAGTATGGCATAAAGTTCCTGCAGTTGTTCTGACCACAATTTGGTTAGCTATGAATGAACCATTGATGCTTGCAGTGCATTGGTAATTCTAAACTTGTGCAGACACAAGTTTAGAATACCAATGCCCGTACCAACTGTAGTGGTTATGTCATGAACTTCCTTCTGGTCTCTGCTTACAGGTTTCCATGCTGAGACGTGGAGCTGAAGAATCTCCCTTGATAGTTCGTGAGCCCGCAACCAAAGAACGGCAATCCTTGAGGTGGGCCCAAGCTGCCAACATGAATCAGCAATGTCCACATCATGATGAGTGGTCTGTGTGATATTGCACACCCCAGTAGTCACTTAACAGGAGGGAATGGGTTCGTAAATCTTCACCTGTCAGAAGACATCTACATTTTTCTCTGCTGTTAGTTATGCCTGAAAGTTAATGTAGCTGTGTTGTAGGTGGGCGTACAACTCTTTGCAGGGGATTTCAAATGAAGTCCACTGTGCATGGAAATTATTTATCTTGTTGCTGGTCATTCTAAACCAACAAGACAATAGAGTTTCAACAGTAATGCTTCACATAACAATATTTTTAAAGTATCTTATAATTGATGTGAGGTTGCCCTAGGAAAACTGTTTTCTCTTATCTCAAACTCCAAACTGGCAATTTTAGATTTTGACCCTGAGCTTAAATCTGACCTGGCAGAATTCCTTGTGTTAAGCTCTGTGGTCCCATGAAAGCTCTTACCTATGTTTTGCATTCTTGTTTCTTTCTTCTGATATTCATGCACAGTATATGGAGGACATGTGCTAAACAACTGTGAATATCAAATAGTTGGTCATACTTAAAATTTTCTCCACTTTTCTGATGCTAACTGTTCATTGCACCAGTTTTATGCTGCTTTAGCATCCCTGGAAGTAGTTTCCTTAATCCAACAGAAAAACCAGATTATAAAGAATATTGCAATTATTCTGAATCAACTAAGTCGTATGATATGTTGCAAACAAAGTTAAACCTCCAGGCTGACAACCACTCCTGTACCTACTGTGGTTTTAATTTTGGTAGAAACACAGCAAAACATTTTAGCATTAGAAAGCCTTTATTGCCAAGAAAGAAAACAATAGCAATAAAAATAAAAATCAGCCACAGTTCTGTCAGAAATAGCTGACATACAAATGATAGAGGGTTCTTGAGTGTTAGATGGGGCTGACAAGAGAGGTTTTAATAAAAGGATGGATTCAAACTGACTGAGTAGCTGAAAGGTCTCAAAATGTTTACACAATCTTTGGGGGGAAAAAAAAAAAAGTTGTAGATTATTACTGAAATCACCTTTCCTGCATTCAGAATTTCCCAGGTGTGAATGAAATATATTTACAAAGGCCAGTTTAGAAAGGAAAAATTCTTATTTTTCATATTCAAATGTATTATTCTTTACAAGACTAGACTTTTACTAACTGTATGCAGTACAGTATGAATAAGAAATGCTTTCATCATAAGAAACATTATGTTTCCAATAATGAATGACAGTATTTGAGCTTCTAAGAATTCAGAGTTAAAAACCCTAGATGGTCTGAAGTTGCTAAAAATGTAAAATATAGCAATTTGGCCTCAACACATTATAATGGATTTTTGTATGTACTGCTTAAGAGCTGCACAACATGAAGTATTCATACAGGCAATTATAACTGCAGTGAAGAAAGGGTGGAAGGACCAGAACAGATTATTATTACACAGAATATTTCATTTAATGAGCAGTAGTGTTCTATAGCAGCTTATTTGTGATGACTGACTTGATTTTTTTTAGAGCACTTTATTTTACACTTCAAAAATATTTCCTACATTAACCCATCCTAGATTATCATTGTTTTTTTCTTATTTTTAGGATGTGTATTTATGTGAATACACATTAATATATGTCCACACACATACAAAATTAATACTCTGTGCCTTTTTGACTTGTTGAATGCTATTTAAAAAGCCATCATGCATTTTTTTTTTAAAGTGAGATCTGCCAAGATGTCTTTTCAGAAGCAGAGATATAGCAATCAGAAAAGATTCATAAAGTTGAAACCTGGACATACATCACTGTAGCTCATTTGTCATGTAGAAAATGTAACTTTTAACTCAGAAACATAGGCATCTTTTCTTGAGTAAAAGTATAAGTACTGGGACTGTAATCCTGTGTCCCAAGTAATTTATTCTAATTTATATTCATTGCTATGGAGTCATGACATCATAATGTAAGACCTGAGTGCCAAGAGGATTATGTGTCCCTAAGTGTAAATCTCTTTCACAGAGCTTTTCTATTATCATTAAATTCAAATCAGGACATTCTTCATGCAAAATCTTTTAGCAGCATTCTGCAAGACAGTTTTTCTTTTTCAATTTATTCTTAGACTTGTTTTTGGTATAGGAAAATAATCAAATTAAAACCAATTTTGGTATATTTACGGTGTGCTGTATCATTTGAAATGGCATAAAGGCATTCCACGTTATAGAAAATTATTTCGGTGCATGAATGACAACCATAAAATTATTCTTCCTATAAAATTTTGAGCTCAAAAACCTATGTTCAATTTAAAACAGAGAAAGGGAATTTTGAAATTTGTGCTTATTATTAAAAGTTAAATTGCAGAGAACATGCACACTAAATTAATTCTGACTCAGAACATAACATTTTTGTTTCTGACTGTATTTTTAAAGACATATTTCAGTGTAGTTGTAATCAAATAAAATCAAGGAGAAAAAGATAAGTGTCACGTGGTCCTAATACAAGGATAATTCCTCTGTATGCTGCTGTTGTATCTCTGGAGGCTGCAGACTATTAAACTGTACTGATTATACCTGTTACCCTAATGCATTATTCATGAAATTGGCACCACAACATCTTCAAACAGTCTGTCATTTTCCATTACTATCCATCAAAGGAACCATATGCTGTTCTCACAGTATATTGATACCAGGGCATATACAAAGCAGACAGTCACATGGAAGCACTATCTACTTTCACATGAGCTTTTCAAATAGTTATTATTAACCACCACTTTTAATGGCCTGTTCGATTATTTAGTGCTTAAACTAAGAAACTTCAATGAGGAGAGAGATTGATGACTGCTCTTTCTATGTTGAAAATGATTCAGTTCTCATAACCTGTTTGCCAGTCAATGGAACTGCACTGCAAGGTATTTCATCATGGATGCTGTACATGGAATTTTGTTTTGAAGTATTGTTCCTCAGACAACTCTCATTTATGGTCTGAATATCTAAGAAGCAGTACTTCATTATCAGAAATCAGCCTTGTTTCCTGTTCCATCCTATGTGCCGTAACGTGTTTTTGAACAAGCTATTTTTTCACAACATTACCCCTAACTTAACAACAATCTGATTCTGTGAAGTAGCTGATAATCTTTCCTAAAACTTTAATGGCATTCTGTATATTCAATGACTTATAAAAAACACAAAAAAAACCCTTTAGGTATCTTATGAGAAGGTATTAGAATTTGACTCTTCTTATACATATAATGATATAATTAAGATAGATCATAATGATAATATACTATTATAATGATAATTCCACTATTGTCTCAATTTCTAAGTTTCTTTTTTAGCCAGTTACTTATTTTATTTTTAGTGGGATTTTTAGAAATCATCAAAACCTTATGTAAAGACTGCTTGCTATTCATTGAAATACAGGGATTTTAGACTAACTTTTTTTTTGTGATTTTGATCAGCATTAAAATCCATTGTCATCTTAACCAGTTGGTAGTAGGTTAATGATTAATGGTTGGATTTGTTGGTCTTTATGGTCTTTTCCAACCTTAATGAGTCTGTGATTCTGTGTTCAGTTATATCAAGATGTTCCACTGTGTTCATAATTTAACTTTATATAGAGCATATAAAGGTTTCTATAGGGTTAAGGCCAAGAAGCATCAAATTCAGATGTGCAGAAGAAATTTAAAATGGATGGCATTGGCTCAATTTTTCAACATTGTTTTTGTTCCTTTGGTATCCCTAAATTAAGAGTGAACTGAAAATTCAAAGTCTGGGTCGCCATTTGTGTACATGTAGGATTATTTGGAACATCTGAGGTTTGTTCAATAGAAATACTACATATACTCCGTGAGACTGAGTTAGGTCCTGTAATTCTAAACTAATGCCTGCTATTAAGAGGACCTTCAAGGCAGAGGTAAATAGGCTCATGAGGGGGCTTCTGTGTATTCTGTTCTAAACATAGAAGATGTTTTTCACACACAAGCAAGTACAGTTGGTAGCTGAGAAATGCAATTCAGCTACAGCTGGATAAAGTCAAAAAGCACCTGAGCAAACAATCTGTGTTTTAGATGAAGTATGTAAGTCATATTCTCACATTTAATACAGTCTATATTCAAGGCACCCAATTTTCTCATATTGCTTTGCCCTTAATGAGTATTCTCAACAATATAAATTTTTTTCTAGTGGAAGGAGGCAGTGCTAGCTCTCAGTAGTTTAGGCCTCTGCAGGCTTGTGATACAGGGGGGCAGTTTTTACATGAACTAATAACGAGAAGAACTGATTTACTCTTACATGGGTTATAGAATCATACAGTCACACCTTCTCTTTTCTGCTTCAAGTAATGACAAATATTGTCTTATCTGCAAGCTTCACAAAAGCAGTAACATTTCATTTGGGATTATGGTGAGGTAAAGGTTCAAGTCTCATCTAGTTCAGAAAAGCGGCCATGCACCAACAAGCTTTTCAACCTCCTTCCTTCTCCCAGGGCTGGGATGCAGGTGGTGAGGGCCAACTTTACTGTGAAGTAGCTGGCACAAGGCCTGGGAACAGTCTCTGTGGGCCAACATTTCTTCTGCAGGGACTGTACTGGAGTTCAGGCCCTTTGTCCTGGCTCTTTCCTGGGTTATGCTGTACAGGTCCCATGCTGTACTTTCTGTGGCCCAGAAGCCCACAAGTTGCTCATCCCCATGACCCTTCCCAGCCAATCTAGGACCTTTTCTAACTTAGTTTCACTGATCTTTCCCTGCCCTTTTTGATCAAGTGCTGGAGACTGGTCCTCTGTTTGGTAAGATCCCTATACTGTCTGTCATGGTGTCACCTATGCTCCCAGGACACCTTCCTCATGTGTCCTCATACTTGCCCATCCTCATAACTTCCTGACACCATGTAATATCATACAACAGAGAGAAAGAAGTGCAATTCAGTCCCTCAGACCACAGAAGACATAAATACTCATCAAACAGCTGGGACAGCTAAGATTTGCAAACATCTGTGAAACTGATGACAAAGCTGCTACATATGCAGCTGTTCTACTTTGTGGCTGTTAGAAACAATCTCATCATTTTTGGTGCCGAGCTACACTCAGGGGGTAATTTCCCTTAAAGAAAATTACTGTGGAAAACTGTCTTGAGATTTGTGGGAAGCCTTCTCAGGGATTACTGCATTTCAGTAGATATAATTTGAAACTAATTACTTGTTTGCTTGTTTGTTTTGGTAGTGTAGTGTTGCCAGTAGAACCTTCACAATGATACCAGCATTTTTCAGGTTTTGATAAGGTGTTTTACTACTGATGACACATTGTACATCATCAAAAACTTCCTCTGTCAACTTAAAACATGGGTAGTTTTACTTGTGCGGTTTCTGTTAAATTTTTACAGCACACTCCCATCCAGAGATGTGACAGATGCAGCATCATGCCTACACTATCCTTATTTTGTTTCCTTGTGTTCAGTGTAATTTTCCTTTTTTTCTCCATATGTTTGATAACATCAGCATATGTTCTCTGCTATAGCAGATGACCTTTAATTGTACCTCATGGTGTGAGGCTGATGTTCTATGACTGAAGATTTACCTTGAGAACGTCTCAGTAATGTTTAATGGGTCAGTCTTAACCATTCATTGTATTTAAACTGTCCATACAAAAATGCTTATGGATCGTTGGTTATTTGATATATGCAGCAGATGTCTGGTACAGCTCAGCTCACAGGAGCATTACTTTGATACCAGCTACAGGCAATGCTTTGAGACTCACTATTTAAGACATTTAACCATTTTGTACCAAGCGCACAAAGACAGCCTGTGGGTAACTGCCTGATGTGGCTGCTCTAAAAAAAGACTCAGACATACAGAAGTGGTAAAAACAATTGCAGGGTACTCACTCTTGTTCAAAGACCCATATCTTCATGCCAGCTATGCTGCTTTTCCCAGGAACTGTAATGATTGTTGCTGTCCTCTGTGTGACTCCATTTCTAGGCACGTCTCATTTGGTATTCTTGTGATATTAGAACTGCTCTTAAATTTTGATTTTTACAATGGGTTTAATATGCTTTCTGCTAACAATAAGACTCTTCTAAGATAAAATCACTTGAAATGAATAGCATACTTTCCCATATATGGATATGATATCTGTTCTTTAACCCATACAATAATAAATGAAACTTGTCCCAAAATACTGCCTTGTTTGGTTCCATTTTAGGTAAGAAAACTAGTTCTAAATGTTTCACCTTTGCTGCTAAAACTTTACAATTTAAAATGAGCAGCCATTTACTTGCCTGAACAGAAATCTCTATGGATGGTTTTGCATAATCCCAATACTAATGAATTTGGTTAGAGGCAAGGAGCATACATAGACTTTGACTTTATCTTCTGAACATTTCTTGATTTTGCCTGTGAGCAGAAAGTCACGTCAGTGTGGTCTTCGCTATTCAGATTACCTTGGGGGAGGACTCTTTTCAACAGATTCTTCTGATTGTTATTCTGTCAAGGACATTTTCAAAGCCTGAGAGAAACAACAGTGGTTTTCACTGTCACTATCATGCTTGTAGGGATGGATGACATTTCCATTTTAAACTCCCAGTCTATTGTCACTTTATTCCATACGGTGATTACCAGTTTCTCTGGTGTGAAAAGAAAAAAGATGTCCGTATTTAGTCAGAATTAGTCAGAATTATCACTGACTTTACTGGCAGCCACTGCCTTACCCTGAAGCATCTGGATAATGATTTCAAGACTTACTGATACAGCACTCCCAAATGATCCTGAGCTGGTTGCTGTGGAACTCTATCTAATGCTATTCTAGTTATGGCAGATTGACAGTTTAATAAATAATGTGCACTATAGCTGAAACCTCTGATGAGGCTGAGTACCGTTGCTCAGTACTTTTTATTCCAACTCACTATCCTCAGTTTTGTTCAGTCATTGAATTATAGCTGTGTCTAGGGATCAAGCTAGACATCTGCTGTTTTAAATATTTCAGTGTTTAATCCTTCTAGGAGTTTGATTTTACTTGTTTTGAAACCATGTGACTGTTACTGACATATGACTCCTCTTTAATCAAAGTTCAGACCAGAAATCTTTACCATGCATAGCTTCTTACAGAACAAATGTCAAAGTGACAATAACACCGTATGACCATCCCCTCCAGTCAACAAGTAGCTGAAAATCAATACTACACTGGTAAGGTCAAACTGAAAACAATGAGGAATATTAAGTGAAAAATAAAACGTTATTTGACGCCATTAACATAACAACTCATCTATTTGTACATTATAATTTGTCAGGTTATACAATTCATTTACCAATAATTGTTCTAGAGAGAGCAGCAGGTTGCACTTCACTCCACCTGTGCAATTTGTAGTCAATATATAGATTACAAGTACCATTCAAGGTGCTATTTCTATTGTCACATGACTTTTATATTCCTAACATCGACTGTTCATTGGCAACTTGACCTGAATCCCATACATATGACAGTAATGTTCACTTTAATAGTGCCCTGTCAGGAGCATCAAGACCTGTTTGCTACAGGAAGAACACCTTTATGTCGAGGTTGTGACTGACTGAATTCCAGTAGCAGTCTATACTATTTCATTACCTCAAGATTTCATTTATTAAAGATACCACACAAAGCACAGAAGAGCCTTCACAATTAGTTGATTACAGTGAGAAAGTGCCAACTGTGTCTTGTCTGTGAATGCAATTTCTTCTGTTATTAGAGCAGAACAAAAGTTGCCAACAGTGAATGCATTGTTCTTTTATTCTTTTAAGAGAGCAGTTCAATTAAGAGCAGAGGCCAAAGATATCTAACAAATATGCATTTTAGCACATTTGCGTATTCTCTGCAATTACACAGAAGATAGAAATAGTGGCAATACTCCATGCTGCAATTTAGGTAACACTGTACTAGTCCTGAATATATAAAAACACTTAAACATATATAGAGAGGCCAGCTTGAGGCATTTTTTTAATATTGTAATAAAAATCTGGATGCTGTGTATCTGAAGAGACCTGTTAGCATGGTGAAAGTAACTAAAACTGCTATTCAGCAACAGCACAGTTTTTGTGATAATTTTCAACCAGGTGTTTGAGTTGCACATTTTCTTCTCTTTCCTGAATACTTTCAAGTTATTTACTTTGAAATCTATCTTCTTTGGTATCACCTCCTTCTTCAATTTACATATCTTGTGGTTGTATAATGAAGAGCTCATAATTTCAAGTGGAAGAGTCAATGAATACCAGAAGTGCTTATCTTACAGTTAGGCAAAGCAGAATCTCCATGTCTTAGGTAGAATTTCCTCCATGAAAGCCTAATTGTTCTATCTTTTCACTGTTACTGAGATGTTCATATGCACTTTTTTTGTCATTTGTTACCTTACTAATGGATCTTTATTGGAAAACAATCATGAATGGAATTTCATATCACCACAGTTTCTATTTAGAGAAAATGCATTCATTTAATCTACTTTTCCCCTTGGTTTGAACTCCACTTCAAATTAAATTTTCACAAAATACCATCTTCAATAGAGGGCATCACAATAAAACAAGAAGACATTTTTGAAATTGCTCCAAGAAATCACTGTGTCAGAAAGAAATAAGGAATAATTTTATGTTCTTAAAGGAAAACTCCTTAGTTCTTGTGCTTCCAGAATATCTTTCTTTTCTTCTTGTTCTAAGCATGAGTAGATATACTCTAGCAGTGATCTCTGCATTAGCAGATGTGGTAAGAAAATTTTCCACTGGTCTGTGGAAAAATTGCTACTAAGATGAAGATGCAGCTTGTTGGTCTGCAACATAAAAAGCATGCTAAAACACTACCAAATGGAACCTCCCCACACTCCCTTATTTTTATTATTTGCAAGGAAATACCATAGTTTTCCAACCTTTGAGCCACTATTCTCATGTTAATATCATTTAGGTTACACAAAGGAGGGTGTTTCTCACAAAACAGTTACACCAAGAATGCTTGAAGCTATTCTGCTCTGATCCTTTTTCATTTTTAATTTCTATTATTCACTATCTGACTATCTACTATTAATGGTGCACTATAAAAAGAAACATGGCAGGCCAAAATAAAAGTAGGATAGCAGCTCTTTCTTGGTTAAACATAAATTAATATATTCTGGTGTCTTTACCTATGTACTGATCCTCTCTGTGATTTATGCAATAATTCACAAATATAGAGTAACATAAAGCACCTTTTCTTTGCTACACAAATTAGTAATAGCCTATTTTAAAATTTCATCTATTTACATTAACAAAGACTTCATACATCTAAAGTAAAATTATTATTTATCTTGTGGAAATGGGATTTTTTCATCCCCTGTCAAATTTTACTATAATTTGAACAAAACCATCCAGGCAAAGAAAGCGACACACACAGCTTTCTATTACAATGTCTCAGCACGGGCTACCTCTTGTATAGCTTTGATAACTCTGGGATATCTAGACTATGAAATATTTTTAACTAACAGATTTACTCAGCTATATTGCAATACAACAAAAACCCAGAAGCAAACCACAGATGAGCCTTACTTTTTACTTGTGATTCCAAACTGATAGCTGACTATTTAGAGAAACATTAAAAATAATGTATCTTCACAGAGAGCTTATAACTACAAAAAAACTACATTAATACAACTCCTACAAAGAAAATTGTTTCAAGTCTTATAGACAAATAAAAGAAAGCTAACCAAAAGAATAATGAGGCCCCCTCTCACTAACATTTAGAGAACTATTTGATAGGAATTAAACAAAATGAAGGATCCAAAAATTATAAAGACTGAATGTTGCTATTTTTAAAAAACTCAGAACAAAATCTTTTTTTTTTTTTTTGTTTTTCATGTGTACTCTATTGGTTGGGATGAGCAAGAGAGGGACAGAATCAACTTTGGTTTAACTATCTCATGATGTTCTGTGCTTCAAGTATATTTCAAATATTTTCTGTTATAACTTTTTTCAGTAATCATTTAGTCTTCTATTTTACACTACCAATGGTGTAAAAAATTTGTGGTTTTATTTTCTGTCCATTTCAGACTTACACCACTGTGTTTGATGAACAGTGAAAGTATTTCCTTTAATAAGTAGAAGGACGACATAAAAATGATGTGTTTTAGGAGCAATGCTAAAGGAAGACATATTTAAACCCAGTTTTAACTTCCAATTAGATATTTCTTCTATGCAATGTATATTTGGACTATTTTAATCTTTAATAAACTGAATTAAAAAAGAAAACCTAAGATTCTGTAAATTTTTTTGTTTGGTTTGTTGGTTTAGAAGTCTGTTTCCTGGTTAACTACTGGCAAAGGAATATCATCAATGAAAATGATTGGGGGGCTGAAAGGAATTCTAGAAAATACTAACTATAAGATTGACTATAAGATGTGTGGTAAACAATTACCCAAGACCTATTGTCTCATATAAACCAGTTTATATTTGTCACATACTATACCAGTGCATATGCGGTAAGGAAAACTGCTGATCATGATCACAGTGATAAAAATATGAAGATCTCATGAATAGCATTCTTATTAGAAGCCTCACTATCCCAGATCTATCTGCATTTCTTTAACAGATAATTTTTACCTGATTAAAAATATTGTTTGTTGTCTGTTTCTTCTGATAGAATGATATACATTGGTATACTAACACCACACATGAATGTAGGGTTCTTTTCCTGCTAAAATAGAAATTTTTCAACAAAAAAGGGTGTAAAATAATTAGGTTTTCTCTTTGCTCCAAGCAATAGCAACTGAATTTCATGGCTTTGCATTTGTAGTGTATGAACAAGCAAGGAAGAAAAATTTCAGGACAAGAAACAGTGTTTTTTGTAGTCAGAAAAACACCAAAAGCTGATCTGGAGGTACAAGGAACACTGTGTGCAGGAGCTGCAGTTTTATTTCTCTTTGTTTATAGCAAAACTCCCTAAATGCCATGCTATGGTAGATGCAGTGTGTAAACTGTACATTCACCTACTCTTTCATTTGAAAATTATGGAATTTTCTCTTGGGATCAGAAACTGTACATCAAGATGACTTGCTTTTAGGGCAATTTTGGGTCCTCATTTCCAGTGAAGACAAGGAGTCTCAAATGGCCTTCAAATTCACTGCAAGAATGGGAGAACAAAAGTGTTTCATATATTTACAGCAGGCAGCACATCATTCTTTCATTGTATGCTTTAGAGATAAATATACTCCTATATCTTGTTGTGTTGTCCTTTCCTTTTTCTTTTTTTTTTCCTCCCTTTACTGTCCCCTTATGACTTTTGAGAATTTCATACTTATCCTGAAGGACAAATTCCACAAGTCAAGAGGGGTTCAGGAAGATTTTGGTTTCCTTCTGTTTTCTTGGTACAGTTTGACACTATGTTCAAAGAGGGAACTTAATATTTTAGAACTCAAGGAGAGTTCAGGAGTTCAAAAAACCTATAGATGCGTAGCTATTTTAGAAATAGCAGTATTTATTCTGAATTGGTTTTAGAACATAAATCTTAATCCCCCAGTTACTACGACATCAACAGCTTAACTTTCAATTGCTTTTGAAGGAATAGACAATGATCAAATTGGTAAATAAATGTACTTGTTGGGAATAGTTAAAATAATAAATAAACTACAATAAAAAAAGTAAAATAAAATATAGTAGAAACCTGTCACTTGGGCAAGAGCTTTATAAGAATAAAAGCCACACTACTACATTTGAAAAAGAGTATTGAAAATCTATCTATGAGTCTATCATCATGACACAGGAAATATTTCTGATGCTAGCAAGTTGCAGTCCACTGTAACTCATCATTACTGCCTCTGCTGTTCTTATGCTTCATTTTGAGGCTGAAGCTGTGTTTCACTTATTTAAAATATTTAGCAAAATCTTCTAATGTAAAGCATCAAATTAGACTTCAATACATCCATACTACTTTTTAGAATAAAAAATATATTCAGAAAACAATCTTGTCTAAATAGACACCACAGTGTTTAGTATCAAGCTCTATTTTTTTAGAAACGAAAACCAAACCCAAGCATCCATGGGTTTCTACCCTCTGAGACGTTGATTTCCTCTTGTATGCCACCATACAAGGAAAAAAAAAAGAAAACAAAACGTGTTTCAGAATTCTGTTTACTTATCATCATGGTGGGTTTACTCTAGTTTCAAAGTCATACTGTAGGGAATTCTCTCCGTAGAATTTGATTGTTATACCTCTGCCCTGATCTGCAAGGTTCTCTAGGGGATGAATATTATCTTTTTAATTTCACCAGAGGAAAAGAAGAGAAGCAAAACCTTACTATAATCATGCACAATCTCAGGTCATAAAAGTATGAAAAAAGCTGTAAATCCCTCTCTTTTCAGAGAGGCATATTATCTACATATATATTATCCTTGCCAGATATTGAACATCATATGTTAAAACCACATGTTCTAATTCAGAATCATACTGAACATAATGAGTTTGAAAATGTCACACTAATGGAGCCTGAAAAGACACTATTTTCTCTCAGAAGGAGACCTGCTGATATCCTTGATACTTTGTAACAGTCCCAGGAATTCCACGGTAAAATGAATCTACTTGTCAATAGAACAATAAGCATTTTTAACTCAAATGCATGTACAGATACTCTACTTATGTTTGTCTATTTGTTACTAGCAATGTAATTATTAAATATATTTGATATTTAAAATTTATATAATATTGAGACAAACATGTTCATACCCTTCTTTGTAGCTTTCCTTAAGTAGTTTTCTGTTTCTTATATTTTCCCTGCTTCTAAACATATTTAAATATTTGACTTTTTTTAAAAGGAACATCACAGGCTGCTGCAACACGTAAGGCAGTGTGACTACAGCTCTAGTTTCCTATTTAATTCCAACTATTAAAAGATCCAGGAATCACTCATATGTCATGATGTGACAAGCTAATGGAATACAGTAAAAGTTATGAAGAGAAGAATACTTGAAGCTGCAAAATTTTTCTCCATCCTTTACAGAAACAATCCATACATATTTTCTGGCACACTGTTATCTTTGGAAGCAAATAGTTTTTTAATTTTCTCCAAAGTATCAGTGCCACAGAAAAGTAAGTGAATAGTATCAAAGATGATATGGAATTATTATTTTTTATTCTTTCTTATGCAAATTGTAACTTCACAGAGTATGACAACAGTTAAATTCCATCTGGTCTAGATTCAGTTCTGCCCATTAAGAAGGAAAAGAAAAGGAAAATCATATCCCTAAAGCCAAAATATCTTCTTAGAAATAAAGTTGAATGTTGTCTTTTTCTTTGAAGAAGATGATAAGAGTAACACTCAAATAATATCCACTCTTTGATAAGGTTGCAGACTGTAAGAAGAGCTAGTCGTCAGCCTCTTCACCAGCTGGAAAAGAATTGGCAGGAAAAACCCTTCTTTAAGTCTCTGGATGAATGGAGACAGGAGAGGGGAACAAAAAGGGGCAGAACAGTTTGACACCTTTCCTTGCTCTTGAGTTTTATGATGAGGCTCTATTTAGAACTCACTCATTCACAGTATTGTAAATATCATTATCTGATCATTATGTTTTCAGCTCTTAGGCAGAAATATAGCTGGGGAATTCTGGTTTGGATTGACATGCTACCGTGCAGACAAAGGACTGCACTGAAGTGATATTTAATACTTTAAATGATGCTTTTTTTTCAGTTTAAGGACATAATACACATGCATATGAACAAAATAATACATAGTATAAGCTGAAAATATTTATTTATAAGACACTTAAGAAACCTCTTTTCAAGAAGTCATCTAACACAGCTTTGGCAAACAATGATATGATAAAGCATAGAAAATAAAGAAACTCGTTGTTTACTTGTGATAGGTAAAGTTTTGGTTAGTGTGTATTCAAATATATGAAATTTATAAAATTAATTTCTGTACAATGAGTTCATACAATGCAGGTTATTCAGACACTTTCATAGTGCTAAATGCTTCACCTTATGTTCACTCAGAAGGGTGCCATAATATATCTGTCTAGAAAGACTAAATGGGTGAACACACAGATATGTTTAAAGAGGTTTTGCCCTTTTTTACTTGTATGGGATCACATAGTTGAGAACACTTTTGTATTACATGGGAACTCTAATATACAGCAGGTGGTATTTTTTTTTGGTTTTTTTTTTTTGGTCTTTTTTGTTTGTTTGTTTGGATTTTTTCTTGTTTTGTTTTGAAATAAGCAGCACTAGAATAACTCCATTTATAAAGGATGATAAATGTCAACTCTTCAGGTACTTTAAGCCATGGCATAGAAATAGGAATTTTATAGTGATGAAAATTATTTTTCCCATAATATTCTTCAGTCTGTATTTCTATAAAGAAACATGAAGAATTTTAGTCTAACTTGCTGTTGGTAAATTGCTACTGTATTGTAACACTCAGGACCTCTTCTAGCAACCATTACTAACTATGGCATGATATCTCTTCAAGGCCACATAACGAAACCTTGAATCCCACGTCAGTAGCCATTTTTTTTTTACTCTTTCTAGCTTAATATTATCTGATAGTCCAAAAATGTCCAGAAGCAGAAGCATAGAAACTCTTTTGATTAATTTGTACAGAAAAAAACCAGAATTCAATATAAGAGCTTGTTGCTTAGGTTCTTTGAAAACTATAAGCACATGAAACTATTGGTCTAGTGTTATTAAACTAATACTTCATTTTTATTTTACAGTCCATGCTTTGGAAAAGCTTTATGAACTCTCAACAGTCTTCCAAAGGCTGGCTACTTAGCAGGGTAGATCACACTGCCTCGTTATTGAAAAAAAATGACAATTTCTGGTAAAGTATTGCTGACAGCAGGTTTGTGTATATTATTGGGAAACTCAAACAGAAGGAGAAACTGAGTTTTATGTCTTTCTCAAAAGATTTCTTCATTGCTGTCACCAATGGGCTTTCAGTTGCACAAACTAATTAGTTGTACTAAAGCCTTCTGCTGTAAGAGGTAGTTGCTTCACTTCTCTCCTTGTTTGTCACCCACCTCTTACATCTTGTGTTTTCAAACTATGACTGCTCTAGAGCACAGCCTGGCACACACTGTTCGTGTAGCATCTACAACAGCGTGTCTCCAACCTGGCTGAGGATTACCTGTGCCAATATTTATTTGAATAATTGCAAATCCTATGCCTATGAGAGTTCTTCAGGAAAAATATAAAACAAAACAAACAAAAAGACAACTGTACGGGAGCAAAAGAGGTAAATATTTTCCTCTGTTTCATTGATGAGATCTATTTAGTCGAATGGTGCATAAATCAGCATAGACAGCACAGTTTATAAGACAGATGCTCTTGCAAGAAATCAGAGCATCAAGTTAGTATGTGAAATTTCATTCTTGGGGAGATCCCAAAGACTTTATAGCTACTTGTGCTTCAAATAGCCAAAAATTTATATTCCAAATATTGTTTTTCAGGTGGCATTTGGAAAAGATGTGTTATTTTGGAAAGTGCTTTTAATTATCTCAAATGCTAGCAAACACATTTACTGCATGTTTTTTTATTTAAATTTAAATGTTATGATACAGAAAAGTTAAATTATAATTTCACAAAATCAAGCAGATATAAACCCAGAGTTCCTTGTTCAAGCTAGAAATAAACAGTACTGCCATTTAATGTTCTGACATTTATGAACTTGCTGATCAAGTAACATCAAGATCTGAAGACGGGGGAAGAAACAAGATACATCTCTCCTGATTTAATGACTCAGTGAAATTTATCTAGGTAGTTCAAGGGGAATGTAAATTGCAGAAAATATTTGAACTTTAAGAGCTGTGACTGACTACAAATTTCTACCTGTTGTTTTAACAGAAAATCTATCTCTTGCTCTGAAAAGGTGGGAAAGACTGTAAAACCACACTGCCTGCATGTGGTGCAGATGTGTCTATTGGGTTTTGACTCCCAGCCCCATAAATTAATGGCTTGTGTTAAGCCAAAGCTCCTCAAGCTGCAGGTTTTACAAAAAAATGGTATTTATATATGGACACTCTTACATAGTGAGAGCAGAAGTTTTTTAAGGAATATCTTGCATAAATTTGGCTACCAAAGCAAAAACCTAAGAAGTGCAAGTTGCTTAACTTCCATTTCCAGAGAAGAGCAGAGCAGAGCTGAGAGGGGCAAGTTTTTACCTTCCAGAGGCTAGGCAAGGCACTTACCACCCATTTCCAAATGGAGGAGAGGAGATGAGGAGGAGAGGCTCCATACTGGACAGGACCAGAGAGGAGTGGACAGGAGAGGAAGATTCTTACCTTCCATTTCCAAATGGCTCTTTGTACTTGAGGAGAAGAGAGGATAGGGGTAAGGTTCTTACCTTCCATTTCCAAATGGCTCTTTGTACTTGAGGAGAAGAGAGGAGAGGGGCAAGGTTCTTACCTTCCATTTCCAAATGGCTCTTCTTACTGAAGGAGAGGAGCAGGGTAAGGTTCTTAGCTTCTATTTTCAAATGGCTCTTCATACTTGAGGAGAAGAGAGGAGAGGGGCAAGGTTCTTACCTTCCATTTCCAAATGGCTCTTGGTATTTGAGGAGAGGAGATGGGCAAGGTTCTTAGCTTCTATTTCCAAATGGCTCTTGGTATTTAAGGAGAAGAGATGGGCAAGGTTCTTAGCTTCCATTTCTAAATGGCTCTTGGTATTTAAGGAGAAGAGATGGGCAAGGTTCTTAGCTTCCATTTCTAAATAGCTCTTGGTATTTAAGGAGAAGAGATGGGCAGGGTTCTTAGCTTCCATTTTCAAATGGCTCTTCATACTCGAGGAGTGGAGATGGGCAAGGTTCTTAGCTTTCATTTCCAAATGACTCTTTGTACGAGAGGAGAGGCTGCCCTACCTTCTTAAGGTCCTCTTCTGTAAGGTCCTCTTCTGTAAGGTTTTCCCTGACCAACCAATCCACCTCTTTTATCACCTTACCTAAATTACTCACAGCTGCAACCCCTTAAGGCAAGGCTGTTCCTCTTCTTTGGTAATTAGTACACCTGTGACTTATTTGGGGCCAGGTCGCCTGTTAAGGTAATTAGAGCTCATCCAGTATTTTCTGGGTTTCTTCTTTTAAACATTTTCTTAGCCAGTTTCCATCAATAAGGGGCAACTCTGTGGAAAAGCTTGGTGTTTTTTTTTTGTTGTTTTTTTTTTGTTGTTGTTGTTGTTTAGGAGAGATTTTCTTAAATATATCTTACCTTTAGCCAAAGAAAAAGTGGAGACATCAAAGTAATTTTATACTTGCATTGTAAACAGAAACTTGGCACATGTGCTATACAGTAGATTTGCTTGCTGTGAGGCCATCTGATTTATTTGGGTTGAAGTCAGACAGCCAGGTAGGTTTGACATATTTTTTCACAAAAAAAAAACCAAGATTGTCTAGACAAAGATGCTATTTTTGTCTCAAAACCAGTGTTTGCCTGCAAATCCTTGAGGTGCATCAGAATAGTCTGGTACAACATAAATGTATGTTTGTGTCTAAGCATGTGTCAGCACTGTCCTGGCATACTGGGCTTTGTTAACAAAATTGCAGCCAATTGACAAAGGAAAATGATTACTCACCTTTATCTGATATTCATTAAATCAGATAAATCATTTTGAACACTCTTAGTTTTGGTTTCCAGTGCAAGATGTTGGTAAACTGGAGTGAGTTGAGTGAAGGCCAACAGAATGGTCAGGGCTGGCATACCTTCCCTGTGAGCAGAAGCTGCAAGAGAGAGGTTGTTCAACCTACAGACAAGATGGCTTTGGGAACACCTTACAGCAGTCTGCCCATATCCACAGGGAAGTTAGTAAGAAGGTAAATTCCTCTTATGTTGGGGCATAGTAGATGAATGAGAAACAACAGTCCTGGACTAAAAGAGGAGAAGTTCCAACTGGAACAAATTGTCCAGGGATCACTGTGAGGACAGTTAAGTACTGGGACAGGCTGCCCGGGAAGTTGTGGAGTTTTTGCCATTGAGGCTTTAAACACCTGACCCAACAAAGCCCTGAGCAATCTGGTCTAAGTGCTGAATTCACTATTAGCTCTGAGCGGGATGTTAGAGCAGATGGCTATTTGAGATGACTTCCAACCTGAGAGATCCCATGGAAGGCCATCTTCCAAATTCTCTCATGATTACCTTTGGGTTATGCAAGCCACTGGATATATTCCCATTTTCTTAAAGAAGGTCTAAGTGCAGAACAAATTCATAAAAAGTATTATAAATTATCATGTGGGAAACAAAAGCCACAATTCTGACTGCAAAATTATAATTCTGAATGGACTTGGTAACAGAATGTCTTGATTGCTAGCAGGAACACTTAAGACTGTGACTTTTAGAAAATATCTAGCTCTTTTGACAGTTTGATCACATGATCTTTAGGAGCCAATGTTGGTTAAGATTCAAACAGGAATGGTCCAAGTCTTACAGTTTTGGTCTTGAGTTCACGTAGTCCATATTTTAATTTTAAAGGGCTGTATCTGATTAGCCCATTATGCATTTTTCTGAATTCTCAAATGTTTAATAATAAATGATGGAGGAAGCTGCAGGTCAGATTAATTAATCTTTTTGACTCTGTGTGTGCACTAAAATTACTGATAGTCTGTTACTGTTCAAATAAGCCCACAACTTAATTTTTTGCATTGCTTAGATACCATGCAGGTGCCCCAAGTTCAGCTATTCAAAGTTATGGCAGACATCTAAGTCAGATGTTACTGTTACTGTTCCTACATTTTTGCAAATGCCCCAAATAAAACAGGCCAGGATTTTTCCAATTAAATAAAATAGGCATGGGATGTTTTGCTGGAAAAGTGCCATACAGTTGAATTTATTAAATTAATCAGGCTAAATACTCTTTTTTTTTCCCCCTGAAATATAGCAGGAAGCCTTTCTGCATAGAGCATTGTTTGGTACACAACAAATCTATTGGAGAGACAAAAGTCATGACTGTAGGCGTGATTACGTGGACTCTCTTACTGAAGGATAGATCTCTGCTGGAAGGTTAGGAACCCATAGCTTCCATTTCACCCAGAAGCCAATTCATGTTGATAGATTGTGTACATTTCCCACAAACACTGGAAGTGGGTGTCATCTCAAGTCGCTTTAGATACTTACAACATGTGTGGGGTATATCAGAACTGCTCTGTTAGAGTCCCTTTAATGTCGGCAGGGAGAAGTAGGTACCAAGAAAAATGTTTCATCTGACCTGCCTTAGAAATCTGCTGAAGGATAAGATGACTCATACTTGAGCAAATTGTATTACCTTCCACTGATAGGAAAAGAAGTTCAGACAAGTAGCCTGACTGCAAGTAAATCCCAAACAAGAAAACAACACTGGTCCATAAATCTGGCACCAACAGAAATTTTGTAATAAAAGGGACAAACGGCCTCATTCCTACAGAGGAGCCTCATTTTCAGTGTACCTGTTTCAGACATTATTCAAACCCAGATAAAGAAGCATTACAGTGCCATGATCAAAACTACAAGTCATACAAGTCTGAAAATCAAAATTTTTTCATATATTGAAGGATTTTTACATTGGTAAAGCCATGGGAGATGAGAATGATAGTTTCTTTTTCAGAATTTTTATATATCGGAACCATATTACATTAGTTTTATGTATCTGAACCTTTATTTGGCCACCAGCCAGTACAGTTCCTCTGAGTATCATCAAGTATAACTTGCAGCAAGTAGTAAAAAAAGAAAAGCTTCTTTGGAACTCCCCTTGTTTCTCTCTGGGAGGGTAAAGTTCCTCCCAATCTGAAATCTATAGGGTACCACTCTAACCAACAAAGAGTTCACANAGAAACACAGACAGAAGTCCCAGATATGCCCTGGTGGCCTGTAAGGCCGCCAGGCAGTCTCCTGACCTCAGACCTCAGCATCACACCTTGCCTAAGCCCTCTGCTCTCCTCCTTGTAAGGCTCAGCTCTGCTGTAATTCCAGCTGCCCAGAGTGACTCTCTGAGTCATCACAGTTTCAGCACCACATAATCCTGAAAGGGATGTGAACAGAAAAATTAGAAGCTTCAAGGGGAAATGCACACATACTAAAAGAAAAGGGAAGTCAAAATGGTAGGGACGCGGTAAGTGTGGTCACTGAACAAAAACACACCCAGAAAGTTGAGGAAAGGAAAAATTGTCCTGGGTGCCCCCACAGTAGCAATACAGAGCCCTGAGTGTGACAGAGGAAGCACAACATTCATGTGGAGAGGTCATCTGCTTCCCCACCACAGAGAAGAGTAACCAGAGAGAACAAACTTTCATTGAAAGGGAGGTGAAAGCTTCTAGTGGTGGTGATGATGATGGACATATGGACATTCAGCAAACTGCAGGCTCATTTAGGAAACTGCAGGAAGTTTTTCAGTAATTTATGCTGGATCTTCTTAATAAAGAAAAGTGAAGCTTATTTTTGAACATTGTAATCTCAGAAAAATGATGAAGATTCCCCTTCTTTCTCAAGAATCAAATAAAAGAGAAAAACCTGTTGTGCTGCTTTCTCACAATTTAGCACATGGGTACCAAAATAACAAAGCATCTCCAAAGGTAATTACCCTTTTTGACCTGAGTGACTGATCACCATATTGAGGCTATGGTCACACATCCTGATCTTACTACAGCAGAGCCAGGTGAAGACACTGCCAGGCCTGCCTTGTTCCCAGCTGTTTATCTGCACTATTTGCTGGGGCTACTGACTTGTGGACCTGCTGGCATAACAATTCAGTCAAGTGCTCTCTGCTTCAATAAAGCAAGTCAGATGAGCTGATATGTCACAAATATAAGGTCTTTTCTAGGCTGAGCTGTTGCAACTCACTGGGTCCTGAGGTGATCAATCACCTAAGCAGTCACCAGCACTGCCAGGGATCTTGAACCTTAGCTACCTCTGGCCAAGGACTGTTTCTTAATGGAGAAGGGAGACCAATCCTTTGCCCCTCATGCTGCTGAATTCTAACATCCCCGTGCTTTTCCCCTGATAACTCTCTCCCTAAAAACTCTGCCTTAAATTCACGCTAAAATTTTTTCTCTGATTTTTCTGCTGCCTTGGCCACCAGCTTCTTTAGTGTTTCTGCAGTCTTCAGCCTGCCTCCTTCCCTGGTAGTTTGTCCCACAGTGTCCAACCTCCCTCCAGCAGAGACCTACTCCCACCTTGTTCGGATCCCTGCAGCTGCTGTGCATTTTGACTGGTAGTTCCCAGTGCTTTGGTTGTCTGCTCAGTAAAGGAGCTTAAATCCCTTTTGGCAGGGTAGTAAAGCACATGGGTTCTTCAGTAAAACAGTAAATCAGCTGGTCTTTGCTGTACATTGAAACTAGGCACAGAGAATTGCAATAAAATAGACATTTCAATAACTCTCCAGTCCAGGAGGTATGGTAGGCTGGCTTTCAGAAAGGGACACTGAGAAATGTGCATAGGGCATCCTGTCTTTAAAGAGTCTTACCCATTCTTCTTTATGGACTCATCTCCCAGTGATTGATGGGTGATCTGAAGGAAAACAGGCTACTTTTGCTCTCTGGTCTGAGCTGCCCTTTCTTTATGTTTGAAGTAAAGCCTTGTGGCTGACAGGCCAGGCCTTGCTGGCACCCTTCAGCCTGAGCCTGCTGTTGTGGGACCAGCCTTAACAGGGTACCCTCAGCTCCCAGAACTACAGTGTGCACCTTTAATGTCAGTCTCTATCGCATGATTTCACTTTCAAATGAGATACACAGTAAAATTTGAAGTGGCAGAGAGATATATATCCTCACAGAGGTGCATACTGTTGAATATTACCGCTGATTTCTCCCCAGAATATTCCTCCACTGCTGTGTTGGTACATGTATCCTGGTTGGTATGGTTTAACTAAGAAAACACACTTGTAAATGCAGCAGAAATCATCATAGAGGTATCACAAGTCATTTGTAAAACTAATTTTTTATCACAATGTATAATTAATGAGACAGTCTGCAAATACTTGTGTTCAGCAGATAAAACTATAGACTGCATATTTCAGAACTGAGAACTGTGATACACACAAAGGTCTGAAAAATGGACCAGCAGTGAGCAAAACGTGCATTTGTCACTCATACCTCAAAAATTTTAGACAAATATGGACAGTGATATTTGAAATAGGCTTAGTATTTTAACAAAAATATTGAAAAGACTTAGAAATAGATGAATGTTTTAAGGCTTATTAATTTCATTTTCCCAGAAGTTCTGAACTAAATTCTTCTGCAATTCCAGTATTACAGTAAGCCATTTATTCTAAACACAACAGGAAAAGATTATCTATCACTTGGATATTTTTAAACTGTCTCCCATAATACATTCCTGATAAATGAAGCACTGTGGGGCCAAGCTATAATGGGGGAAGATCATCACCAATGAAAGCACTATTGTACTTGTGCTACCTTTCATCTCAAACTGCAGATGTACAGATAGCCTTTTTTTCCTTGGGAAGAAAATTTTCTTTTTTTACTCTGTTCAATTCATTTGCTTTGAAAGCACAAATACATCCACACATATTTTTGTCTGAGTTTTTCATCAAAGCACTTATCAAAGTGAAGAGACATTGACCTTGTGTTCCTTTAATATTTCACTCATATTGAGTCACTACCTAAGGAATGCTGAGTTTTGTCTTAATGCTCAGTTATACCCATATTTGGCAAAGAACCATGGTATCGAAATACAGATTTTAGAACCACTTTCCTATTACTAGAGAAAAGCTAATAAGTCAATAAATGGCTATTAAAAATAAAAATTTAAAAGTATTTGTGTGCACAATCAGGGTTAGTGGAAAGTATACATTTGTCATTGATTTGGGATCTGTTATAAATTTCAGAAGTTGTGTTTGAAGCTTGAGTGGTCAAAGCGCAAACAGAAAATATGTCCCATAAGCCCTGCTCAACAACCAAAGGTACTTCAGCCAGTGAAACAAAAAACATTTCAGCATGAAGAACTCTCATATTTTATTTTTAATGAATATGGGATCAGAGCAGAAATTATTACTTCATCAAAGAAAATTTTCAGTTTATTACAAACACAAATTTGAAAAAAAACTACAAAAATGTCATACCTAACATTATACCCAAGCCTAGTCTTCCAAAACAGTATATTTCAAAGTTGCAATAATTCATTGAGAAACACATAAGAATTCCATAGAACTTTAGAAAATAAAAGAAATTATTTGGTCAGTTTGAGAAGCTCACAAATGTTGTCCATGTTATATATCAATGTGCTTTTCTATTTACATAATTTTTAGTCATGACACAGAAGACAGTTGTGCACATGTTGAAGCTAAAATATTCCTAGAATTCAGATTAGCCTTTGAACATGAGAGTAGAGTGTTTTTTTGAAAGCACTCTCGATATTTCTTTTATTGAGAAATAAAAGATATGTCACTCAAAGCAATGAAGTTTTTCCTCATCATCCCACACACATGCAAAAAACCTGTTATAAAAGGAAATATTATGAAATTTTTAATTACCCTGACTTCAGAGTAAAATGAAGTAAAAGCAGATGGATGAAAAAAAGGAAAGGTCATACTATATGTGTCTGAACTAATAACATAGCATAGATTTCTAGTATAACTGAAGTGTCTCTGATAACATTTTAAAATGAAATAATAAGTGTAAATATTTGAGGCAACTAATTTCAATGGTATAAATGTCCAAAAATATACAGTGCTGCAAATATAATTGCTGCATATATTCACGCATACAGTTTTCTAATTACATATGCAAACATTTGCTTAAGAAGTACTTCAGTCAATATGGAAGAGATTGAAAATGATTCCAAACATTAAAAAAATTGCACATTATTTCCTGAAAGCTACAATGAGATGTTTAAATACAAATATTGACAACATTCTCCATTAAAAATGTCATTTTGAATTAGAATACATTTAAAAGTAATGTTAATTGTTTTCAGTCATGTTAGACTTTGGAAGAACTAGATTTTCATCATGATCCCAAAATCTGATTGTTTTCTTGCCTCAAATACAAATTTTAAGTCTTCATCGTGCTCCCGTCACTCAGGTTTTTGTCTATGTCCTCTTCAGACTAAATGGCAACTGACCTCTTCCTGAGTTGGGATCCACAGAACTGTTGCACACTAAAAATTCTGTCCTGCCTTTGGAACTCTAGGTTTCATCATGGTATGGTTTGTTTTTCTGAACCAGCCATTGTCATAATCACAAAAGCAAACAACTATGGTGCTCATCCAAGCTGCAATTTCCCTCCTCTTCCTCTCCAGTGTGGAAAAGAGGTTTCACACCTTCAAAACCAGTTGCTATGCTGGTACAAACAGTGTACTCTCACGGGATGGCCAGCAGTTAGTTCAGGCCTCTACACATGGAAGGCCATTCTCAATGTCCTTTTCAAAAACTTGATCCTGTCAATCAAATGCCAGAGCATCATCTTCATGAAGCACACACACAGAGAATTCCTACTAATCTGAAATGTAATTTCCTAATATAATTAAAGTTAACACATCCAGCAAACTTTCCAGTGAATAGTAACACAACTTTCTCCTTTACTAGAATGAAAATCCCTAGAAAGGCATTCAAGTACACCTAAGATATAAGTAAAGCTATGCAACTACTTAAAGGGTATGATCAAACAACTCTTTGAAGTTCCCTCAAGTTAAAAACACTAAGGATTTTTCTGAGAGTTTGTATATGTCTTTTTCAACTACAGGAATTATTATTTTAGGGCCAGGTCGCAGCCTGCATGGGTTACTAGGGTAAAGTCCTGCTTGTCAAACCTGGTTTCCTTCTACAACATGGTACCTCACCTAGTTGATCTAGGAAAGTCAGTAGATGGATTTTTCTTGGACTTCTGCAAGGCTTTTAATACTGTCTCTCACAGGATGCTTCTGGACAAAATGTCCAGCACACAGCTGGATAACTGTGTTAAGTGGTGTGTGAGCAACTGGCCCATGGGTCATGCACAAAGGTTACAGTGAATGGGGTGACATCAGACTGGTGACCTGTCACTAGCTGGGCTCCGCAGGGCTCCACTCCCAGCCCATCTCTCTTTGACATGTTCATTACCCACCTGGATGTGAGACTCAAAGCAATACTAAGTCTGCTGAGAACACTGGATTGGGAGGAGATGTTGACTTTGAGGGCAGAAAGGCCCTGCAGACAGAGCTAGACAATTAGGAGAGATGGGCAATCACCAACCATACAAAGTTTTACAAGGGCAAGTGCCAGATTCTGTACCTGGGCCAAGTCAACCCTGGTTGTGTGTATAGATTGAGGAACATGAGGCTGGAGATCAGGGCTATAGAAAGGGACCTGAAGGTCCTGATTGATGGCAAGTTGAACCTGAGTCAGCAGTGCCCTGGCAGCCAGGAGGGCCAACCCTGTCCTGAAGGCCATCAATGACAATGCTGTCATTGCCAGCTGGGCAAGGGAGGGTTGAGGTCACTTGGTCTGTTCAGTCTGGAGAATGTGAGACTGAGGGAAGGTTTCATTGTCGTCTTGAGCATCCACCCGAGAGAAAGAGGAGGGGCAGGCACTCATCTCTTCAGTCTTATAACCAATTACAGGACTCAAGGAAACAGCATGAAGCTAAGTTAGAGGAGGTTTAGGTTAGATTTCAGGAAAAGTCTTTCCACCCATGGGGTGGTTAAGCCCTGGAACAGGCTCCCCAGGGAAGTGATCACAGACAGCACCAAGCCTGACAGAGTTCAAGAAGTGTTTGGACAACGTTCTCAGGCATATGGTGTGACTCTTGGGGTGTCTTGCGGAGTGCCAAGTGTTGGAGTCTGGGATCCTGATGCATCTCCTCTAAACCAGTATAATCTATGGATTCATTTCTGTTTTAAAATCCTTCTCAAGGCTTGGATTTCTGTAACAGGCACCTCTTTACTCCTCTCTCATAGTTCATTAATTACCTGTTGTAGCTATGCCATTGGAGACTGTTGCAAATTCCTATTTAATTATCTACTTAGTCTTCTAGGGTCTTTGCATTCTAGTATAATTCTTCTTAAAATAGTCTTTCTGGATGCATAGCTTGCATTGTTTCGTTTTGAAAGGAATATTTTTCTTGTCCTAATTTACCAAGTGAACCATATCTTCTTGTGGCAATGATTTGTACTGTTCATTATTTAACCAATTACAGAATCTTTCTCATCTTTAAATTATTGACTGTGACCTTATTTCTTCTAGGCCATTGACAAAGGTCAAAATAATGTGGGGTCAGAAATCTATTTTTGTGCAGCTTTCTTCATAATGCATTCAGCCTTGCCACATTGAGGATTTAAGCATATTTACTCAGAAGTTATTTATGGGAAAATTCTATGGGGTTTTTAAATTATAATTATTATTTTATGTTACGTCCACATAAATTTAACCTTTTATACAACATTGAATCTCATGGGGCTTAAGATACAGGTATAATACTGAAAGTACATAATGGAACAAGTAGGCTTTTATACTTTCTATGTGCAGTTATGATATAGATGAGTTTGTAAGAAAACCATTTCAACCTGTGAAAAGTGTCCCTCAGCAATATCACTGAGTGCATGAAAAAAAAGGCATAAAAAATATTTTTGTAACTGACATTTGGGTATTAGTGTGTGGGAGCAAGGGTTTGGAGCATGAAGAGTGAGGTCCTTCTTGGAGGTCCTCCAGTGAGTCTGGACTCCAGTTTGCCACAGTAAAGAGAGGTGTATTTTCAGAGAAGGCACTGCCTGTAGTTGTTACACTTTTTGAATGAAGAATCAAACAAATACTGGATTGCAACTTAGATTAACATATTTCTGCCACTAACTTCCTTAGGCCTAATTTCCTTATTAGTTCCACACAGACTATAAGAGTGAGATCCATGATTAAATATGTGTCTATCTTTAGCCTGACTGCATTTCCTGATGTAGCTATCATTGTTCAGAAGATGCATCATGTCAAGTGCTGAATAACTTATTTACTCCTGTATTCACAGAAAGTTCTGTAGATATATACATTCATGAAAATAGCATTTGAAATCTGTCATGTTTTCTACAAGGTTATATCACAAGACACAGTCGAAGAAAGCTACACTTCTGATCCCTTTCAGTGCACCCTCAATTCTTCCTTACATTCTCTCCCTGAGAAAAAAACCCTTCCTCTAAACTGGAGTACATATTAGTCTTCTACCTATATAGATAGGAATAAATTGCATATATAAGGCACTGGTGAACGGCTTCTTATCTCATGGAAGAGCCAGACATAGCTGTCTTGTCTGTTATGTCCGATAGAATTCTCTGCTTCACTGAAGGTATGGGAGAAATAAAACAATATTGCATGTTTTCTAACACCAGACTCCAAGCCCCAAAAATGCACTACGTAATGGGGCATTATTCCTTCTGTCCCTGAACCAGAGAATGCATGGAGCCAAAGGAAGAAGCAGAAGCACCTGTTTTCTGCACTCTAGAAGGAAGCAGAACAGAAAGAATAAAACTGATTCATCTCAAATTAAGGTCACCATTATTAGGCATTTACAAGAACACATCACCTCCCACTGCCTCAGTCACAGCTTGTGGCATTTGCTCAAAGACCACTAGGCACCCACTAGGTCAGCATATCAGTTCAAACTCCTTAGAGACATGTCAGCACCATACCTGGACTACTGAACAACTACAGCATCAAACTGAAGAAGGTGATGTGTGTCTGGCACAAAGGCATATGTGGTGACAGTGCTTTTTATTAAAGAAGATGGTTGAATTAAACAATAAAGTAATGGAATCAGAGAATCATTAATTTGGAATAGACCTCTAAGATCACTTAGTCTGAACATTAACCTAACACTGCCAAGCCCACCAATAAACCATGTCCCTAAGCAACACATCAACTAATCTTTTAATTTCCTCTAGGTCTGATCTCTCCACAACTTCCCTGGACAATCTGTTCCAATGCTTCTCAACCCTTTAGGTGGAGTAATTGTTTTTAATGTCCAATCTAAATGTATCCTGGCACAACTTGAGACCATATCCTCTCAGCCTATCCTTGTACTAGGAAGAAAAGTCTGATACAACCTCCTTCATGTAGTTATAGAGTTCTCCTGTGAGCCTCCTTTTCTCAAGGTTAACCAACACCAGCTCCCTCAGCCATTCTAGACTGTGCTCTAGACTTGTGTTGTAGACCTTCCACCAGCCAAGCTGTCCTTTTGTGGACATGCAAAAGCAAGAAATGTAAGAAGTGGAGGAATGCATCTCTGGGTTTTGCTCATAAACATATATACTTGATGTGTCTGTCTATATGGCTTCGTTGGTAACTTGTGTGTGGAGTTGAAAAGATTGGGCCAGCTTGAAAAATACAGAGAGGCCAAGAACATATTCAAATAACCACCTCTTGTGTGCCCTCATATTTTTAAGATTACAGTTTAGTTCTGTCTCACTACACGTTTCAGACATAAACAAGTGTGTACTCCGGGACTTTTGAGAGGGATTCACTATTTTTGGGTGAGTGTATCTGTCTGAGATATCTTCAAGCAGTGCTCTTAAAAGTAGACTAAGATCTAGCCAACTATTCCAGTATCTTGGACAGTTTATGTTCATTTTAAAAGAAATCTTTAAGTATTCTCTTTAGGAAGAGAATGCAAAGTGGTCTTGGAAGTCCTGGCTGAGAGAATAGCTAAATGCATGGAGATGGGTATCAGAGCTTTCACAAACAAGATTAATTGACCTCGGGCACTAACACAAACTGCACCAGCACCCCCAAAACAGAGGAATTATTCTCATAAATATCTACTTTTAGCCAAATGAATTTCATTCCTAGAAAGGGATGTACTAGTATAGATTGATGTCTGGACCTTTATTAGTCTCATGTTCAACTGCTAAACATACTAAACTAGTGTTCCTGGGCCTTTTGGGCATAGTAGTGGCATAAGTATGTCCTGGTGTTGCCATCCATCATGGTCTCTTTCTCCCAAAGTACTCCCCAAAGATGCAAACTCAAAGTTAAATTTAAGCCTTTCACTTTACAGAGAGTACTGTAAATTATAGATGAAAAATAGCTATATGGAGGCACGAGAGAACAGTTAGCTCCTTAGACCAGAGGTCATGGATATGAAATTAGTCTGAAAGCAGAAAAAATCATGGCAAATTCTGAATCACTTTGTATCAAGATAGAATCAACATGATTTGTCCATCCTATTTCCACTACACAATAAACTAACCTTTTATAGTCATGTGAGGGTAAAGCAAATAAATCATTCTGTAAATGTGAAAATGAAAATTAAGACAAAAAAATTTTTGGTGGTGGGTTGACCTTGACTGGCTTCTAGATGTCCATCCAGTTCTCTCAATCCCCCTCCTCAACAGGATAGGGGACAAAATAAGATGGCTAATTTAAATGTCAGGATAACTACAAAAACATCACTTACTTGCCAATTACCAACATGACAAAACAGACTCAGCTTGGGGAAGATTAATTATTTTTCAATTAAAAATTAAGTAGAATTGTGAGAAACAAACAACATCAAGTAACTGTGTATAGTTACTGTATGTACTTTGTCACTCAGTTAATGTTCATATTCCAAGCCACAAAATGTAACTTTTATTCTAGCATGCTGAAGTGAACACATAGTAAAAAATATAACTAAATAACTAACTAAATAAATAAATATATAAAACCACAGAGAAGTTGTTCTTGATGGTAAGAGCCTTTGGAGTAGTGTTGAAAGAAGAAACCAATACAAAAACCAATACAAACATTGTCACTCAAATCACTTTATCCTTTTGATGAAAATGGCGGTAAGCCTTGGTAGAAATGCTACATTTTGTTTAGCAGAGAAAAATAAATACATGTATAAAATTATAAATTGTGTTTTTTTGTGGGATGCCAGAAGTGGCACTAATGATAATAATTTCTGTTAAAACTATTGAGGCATATTGTGATTTTGCTTTTTCCCATATGGCTTGCCTGGAGAGACTGTTTTAGATAAAGAATTTTCTTTTTTCCTGCAGAATTTCCAGTTTTCCTGAAGAAAAATAAGTGAGAAAATGCCCTAGATCAGATATTTTTTATCCAATTCAAAATAGATTAGCAGAATACTTTGGACAAATACTAAAAAGGCAGTTTTGAAAAATGAGGTAGACTCTTGCAACAACATATTGCAAACTTTATTATGTTGTGAAGCTCATCATCAAGCAGTTACATGAACTCCCACCGTTACTTCTCATAATGAAATAAAATAAATTTTTCTCGCCTAGACAAGACATAACTAATGAAAAATCAACCATCCCCACACTGATTTATAAAAAAAAAATCAAAAAATAGTTAAGTCTCTTATGAATTAATATAAAAGATGGAACCTCTCAAGCAAAATTTGGTCAAGGAAAAAGAGCTCTTGGTCTGTAGCTTAATCTACATTTTTGCTGGACTTTTACACAATTGAATCATCTAGCAAATTAAATTTGCTCCACTTAGTGGTGCACTTGTCTTCTGGGTTGGTAAAATCATATGAGAGTCCAGTGAAGGGAAAATGAAAAGAAAATAAAAGAAATATGGGACAATAAGTGGTGCAAAACACTGCAAAGTCACCATTACGTGGATTGCCGGATGTCAGCCCTTCTGCAGGGATAAATATGGAGATATGAATTCTGATAATCTTCCTGTGCTGACTGTTTTGAAAACACATGAAAAGATATACATACATTTTTCTTCTTGGTTTTTATTTTTGTGATTTTTTTCTTTTTGTTGAAGTATTCTCATCAAAATTTATTTTTTGAGAGCACCAAACTATGCAAAGTGTTCTTAGAAACTACAAAATAAGTACCAAAACCAGAATAATTATTTTAACTACAGAACTCTACAGATGATGAAAGTTGTCTGCCAAAAAGTCTTTGTCTCTGCTTTGCTAGATGTTCTGAGCTCCATGTTTCTCATGAATGTGCTGAAGAAAGTGCCATCCTTTCCTGGCCCTCAAAGTGCTGTTTTATTACAGTGATGGAGTCCTTCTGGAAAGAAATCCTTACCTGGGCTCCCATTCCCATGTTTTCCTTTAATATTATACTTCTTGTCTGTGATCAAATCTTATCAGACTTCCTAACTTCCGTTGCCATCAGTGTTTGAAGATGCAAAATAAAATATACATTTGTCATTTATCATATTAATGTTTCAAAACAGTTGTGGAGCAGCAGCATTCATCAGCATGAGGGTGGAGTTGGTAGTGCAGGTAAGACTCCGTGCCTTTGAGCACAGTAGCATCTTTAGAGAACTTTCCCAAAAAGAGCTATACACAGGATGGCTTTCCAAGTTCTTCTGACTATGAGCCTGAGGCACCTTCAACCTGCTTTCCATGTTGATTGAAGGAAGTAGCTGAATAACAGGCACAAGAAAGAGTAAATATGTGGAGAAGAGCCTGGCTGTTTTTTGCTGTGAGGGGCCAGTGTTTTCAGGATACCTCACCTTCATGTGTTTCAGGTCTGATCTGTATGGAGGGAAATATTTAATTTTATTTAATAAACACTGATATTTCTGAAACTAATAGATGGCAACAATGAAAAGTTAAAAAAATACTTTATCTATGTAATATGAACATATATCTATCCTCTAAATAGACTGTTAGGGCTTTCTTGTGGATTGACCTATTCAGTGATTCTAGTGCAAGGATGTAGGTATGAGTAATTGCTGCTAATGAAGCAATAGTTGTTGGTAGCATTTATACCAGGATTGTTGCAGGGAACCTCAAAAGTGCAGACACAAGATGATACAAGTGTCCTAAGGGAATGAAGATAAATCACAAGTGATTAATTATATGTTACTAAAAATGCAACCTTAATGGCTGGATAGGAGAGGTAGTAGGGAATACATAATTATGCTTCCAATTTCACCTTGTTATGAAGTAATCACTTAAGAGTTCCTTGGTCCTGATTTATCCCCTGGGTTGAAGGGGCATATAAAAATGTGAGAAAATGAATTTCTGAGGTAGTCCTTCCCTGGACAGCATGTCATATATCTCTAATATGTTGAGTCTTATCCTGTGTTCTAATATAATATCACAACACAGATTGTAACTTGCTGAGTCAAGAAGCTGGTGGCTCGTAACATTCAATCCAGTCAAGAAGGCAAGAGAGGAGAAGCTCCAAGGAGCCAGAACAACTCTTGACTCTTTTTTTTTTTTTTTT
>VZRH01002693.1:257648-309971 GCA_013397555.1 Urocynchramus pylzowi | reverse complement strand
TTTTTTTTTTTTTTTTTTTTTTTTTTTTTTTTTTTTTTTTTTTTCCCAGATGACAAATTTCTGTAGAATTGCGAGATTTCTCTGGCTCAGGTTAGATGATGAGTCAGTCATTGCCCTAGATATTATGTTAATTGCCCTAGATTATGTTAATTACTCCTAAGCAGTATCACTGTTAAAAGCAGAAGCAACTTGAGTTTTGCATGTGGCTTGCTTTTGAAGCTGCCAGTCTAATCATGTGGTGTGCCTGTAGCAGTTAAATGATAGACATTAGGTGCTGGACAGTCACATGGCAAAGTAAGGAAAATTCAAAATGCTATGTAGGGTAATGCAGTGCAGTTTTCTGCAAGGCTTATTTATTAAGCAAAATGACAAGAGCCACTCTGAGTCACGTCTCCTAGCAAACCTGAATGACTCTTTGGACTACATATCAAGGCATTGCAAATACAGACACTATGATTAACATGCTAGTGTGCTGCAAGTCTGTATCAAAAAGTTCTTCATACTGAGTGTAAGCCTATGTAAGCATGGGCATACTATCATAGCCCCAGAGACTGCAGAAAAATCTGAGGTAGAGCATGACAAATATTCAGCTAAATTTATCAATGATCGAGGACATGTATTAATAATGGACCATTAGTGATGACAGAGATATGACTTGTTCAATCTGAAGTAGCACATGATGACAGCAATAACCATAATGACAAAAAGCTTTTACAATCAGGCATCAAATGACTAAGGTGCATTTCACTTGCTACCAATATTAATAATGTCAATAACAATGATTTTAGATATGAGAAGGTTCAGAAGATTTTGAAGCATTACCTCATAGGTCTATTACTACCCACTAACAGTGTGTATCTATAATTNTCAATGCAAGGATCTCAATACACAACCTGTTTTATTTCTTTTTTCCTTTATCTTCCTTTTCCTTCCTTCCTTCCTTCCTTCCTTCCTTCCTTCCTTCCTTCCTTCCTTCCGACCCTTCCGACACTTCCGACACTTCCGACACTTCCTTCCTTCCTTTTCTCTACCCATCTGTCCTTCTCTCTGTTGGACTAATAAAAGCAAAACTTGTTCTGACAGAAATTACTTTCAAAATTAAAAATATTGTTATTCAGACTTTCATCTTTGTAAACCAAAAAATTATGTATGTAAATGACAAAAAATTGAGTTCAGATAGCATTCTTTACATAATAAATAATATTAAATATATATATATATCTACAATTATTAAAAATATTAAAAAATTATCAAATTAAATTTTTATTTTGGTTTTAGATCTATCCATTAATTGTACCAAAGTAATATTAATGGTTACATTAACTCTAGGGTGACAAATGATGCATTTGTAGTATTGATCATGTCAAATACTGAAATAAGCAGGATTAGAAAGATAGAAATTAGTGTTCTTCCACATGTCAGAATATTAGTTATTAGAATTTACAATTATATGACCACTATATTCAGTCAAGAACTTTAAATTGATCATGAATTAAGTTATTCCTTCTTATGTTTAATTTAATTTCCAACATAATTTAATTAAATCCTCTTCTTTCAATCTCTTTTTTAAGTCCAGAACATGCTTAAATTGGAATTATTTAAATTATGAGACTGCAATTTAAGATAGCTAATTACAATGCAAACTGAGCAAATAAATAAGAAGAAAGTGATTTCTTCAGAATGCTCAGCTGATTTTTAAGTTCTAGCTATATTATGGGCATTATACAGGAAAGTAGCTGTACTTATCTTTCTGACAGCAGAGGTTAAACTGACCATTAAAAGAGCAGCCAGGATGCATGCCAGGACAACTTTGTTTAGCATGTATTTAAAACATTCAAGAAGATAAAAGCCACCACCTGCTGTCTCAATGAAAGCAGTCTAGCTAGGAAGGTGATTTATATTTTGAGAACTAATCTTCAGAAAATGAAAATTGTCTATTCTTCTTAAAACAGTGACGGACAGCAAATTATATTACTTCTATAACCCAATAGTTGGGAAGTTTACCAATATTGGCTGATGAGGAAAATGTAAAGAATTCTGGGGATTGTCAGTCTGTTTGTTGCCAGAAGAGATGGTAGGTGACTTAGGTCAAAATGACACAAGTCATGGACATTCATTCACTCCACTTTGGTCAATGACTTTGGTCATAATCTCCCAAAGTTGGTCAGGCCACTTTGGATCCTGAGGTCTCAAAAACTGCTTTACAAGACCATTTGTCCTGTATGCTATCCAACTGACTTGTAGGGGGTGTTGAACAGCCACAGCATTCCTCTATTTTTTGTCCATTCTTGGACTATTCCTGCTGTGAAGTGACTGTCATTATCTGATAGTATTGATTTTGCTTTAGGCAGGAAACTGAACCATAACCCTTTCATCCCCTGTGACCCATGCTACTGCTTCCGCCTCCACCAGACCTGTTTCACCTCATACATATGTTATTTTCATTCTGATTTGTCAAAAGGACCAATGCAGTCAACCTTCCAAGTTTCCCAAAACCCTTTTCCTGCCCTTAGAACAGCAGGGGGAGTCTTGCAGGGGGTGTTTCTTCAGTCTGGTGTGGAATTAGCTGCAGGCAGAGATAAATTTTTAAAATGCCTTTAGGGTTATCAGCCATCCTCTCTTAGCCCCTCTCTTAATAAGTCTCCATCCCGGAGTGGCCAGGATTCACTTGTGGCCATTCCAACAGATAACCCCATTTCTCTTCCTCTTGTTCTACTTATTTTTCCTCTTCTAAGACAGCCAACTGAGTGAAGGAGTCTATTTGGTTATTTAAGAGTTGGTCTGCATGGTCCCCTTTCTTCTGGGCTGTTTCCCATCCAACTGATACTGCTATGGATCTTGCAATTTTCAGGATTTCTCCCATTTCACTTTTTGCCATACCAGTACCCTATTCACCTCTCATAGGTTTTGTTCCCAAAAAGGGAGCCATTCAGTACATCCCATAAAAAACTGCATAGGAATCTGTATAAACACAGATTAGCCTCTTACCATCCAAATTCCTTATAGTCAGACTCCAGACTGCTGTTAACTCTCCTACTTGAGCACTGCCCACCCCTTCTGTTCTGATTGTCACATCATCATTTGGTTATTTTATGTACAGTTAATGGCAATGGTTTCCTCAAGCATCTGTGTGTGAAAGATGGGAAAACAACATCCCAAGATATAATTACCTCATCTCCAAAATTCACCCAGGATCTGCATCTTGGCAGTTATACCATTTTCGAAACAAAAAGTTGTTCTGAGCTCTATAATTTATCTCCTACACAAATAAGTACAATTTAATGGCTACAAGCTAAGTGTCTAACTCTCACCTTCTCCCATCTTCTACCTTTTTTGGTTTAGGCTATGAAGAAATCCATTTACTTGAAATTACTTTAGCCTGCAGGCAGTGCACACAGGAGACTTTCCAAGCTGTGTCAAAGGATGAATACCTTTCGAGACATTGAAATCTAGCCTTTTGAATTAAAGGAAATCAAGAGATAGGAAGAAGAGAGCTGATCATGTTTCTTTCATCTGACAAAAAAAAAATATTACATTTTAAAAGTGTATAGGACAAAGGATCGAAGTGTGGATGTTTGAAAAAAAGGAATCTTGATTCTCTTTGACCTAAGAAAGCTGCCTCAGGGTATCTTGTAATGGATTGATGGGAAAGACAGCTTCTCCCCAGCCCCTGTGGTGACTCAAGGCAAGAAAGTGAGGAAGAGCTGTGATGTTGGTAGGAAATTCATTTTATAGTGTGAGCCTGTTCTCTCTTCATTGACAACATTTTGAAATGCTTCATGGACATGCCCACATTCACAATGTTATCATCTTTTGCTCTTTTATGGTGGTTATTTTCTGCATTACAGAATCATAGAAACATTTAGGTGGGAAAACACCATGGGCCTAGAGATCTACAGGTCTGTGGATCTGACTTCTCTTTTGATTTAATGCATAATTTCTCTGAAAGCTGTTGCTCAGAATAGTTCTCCATCCTTTCGAAGACTTGTAACAGTTACTAGGTTTCTAGTAACTTTCATTTATTTCTGAAGACAGCTGGGCCTAAAACTCACTTTTTGTAGCCTTGCATTGAGACCTGACTAGAAGACAATAGTTGGTCACAAAAAGTGGTTGGTCTTGCTGTTCCTGCAGATGCCCTTAGAACACTTCCCTAGAAAACTTCTCTGTGATGTTGTCCTTTTCTTCCCTTTATATAGAAATATTATTCTCTATAGACATAATGATTGTGTCAGAAACATGGAACTCCAGCCCAATTTACCTAAGCTGCTTAGTCAGGTCAAGTCTCCTATCCCTTTTCATGTGCTAAAAGTCTTCTAGAAGCCTATTATCTATTTTATCTCACAGGTGGGTGGCAGCTATGGATCTCTGGATATGGTTACCTTCACTTTTTATTCTTGATGGGTTGTAAGTTTGGGGGTTTGGGGGTTTGGGGCTTGTTTTGTTTGTTTGTTTGTTTGTTTTGTATTTTTTATCTTCTTTTACTTGCTCCTGTACTTCTGCTTCCTGATTTCTTCACATTGCTATCATGGAGATGTGATGAATCAGCCTTTAGTTAAATTATCAATGCTCTGCCTGGGAAGGGAAGGTCAGGAGGGAGTGAATTTTTCTGCAATGTATTCCATACTTTGGGATTTATCAAAGAAAGAGACTGACCTGATTGGAGGCCAAGAATGGTTGAAAGTATGGTTAAAGTTGCGCAGTGACATAGGATCTGTCTCAGAATTTGGTGTCCACAGTAAAACTGTGAATAAGCATTCCAAACTGTAAAGACCATCTCTCTACCTCCTTGTCTCACCAGTAAATACATCTCTTGGTCAGAATGAGAAATTAAGACTTGTATTCCTGAACTCAGGAATGCTCAGGAACTACAACGAAGTGCAATAAACACACTTGCTAATTGGGTATCCTTGTCCATGTTTTCCTGTTCATCAGGTTGAGACCCTTGCCATGCCAAATACTTGTAACAGAGAAAAAAAAAGTGAGAAAAACAAGAGAAAAGATCTTATCTCCAAACTAGGAACAAGTAGGAACTCCTACCTGAAAAAGTTCTGCTTTAGCATAGAAATCTATTAGTATTGATTAAAAATTTTCTTTCAGGACACATCACAATTATGAATGCTAAAGTTTATGCTGATAAATGCCTAGTTAGTGGCCAAGATAATGGAAGGAGGAAAGGTCATTTGGTTTTTTGGTTTTTTATTTGTTTTCCTTAAAATAATCATTCTTTGCGATTACCTCAATTCATGAAGTACTGAAATAAAACCAGGACATGCATTCATTGCTGTCTTGTAAAAAAACATCTCAGTACTGAATTTGTTAAGAAAAGCTTTTAGGTGGAGCACTTGCAGCCCATCCATTTCTCAGAGAGTGCTTTTAAAGTGGGAAGAAGTAAGAGTGGGGTTTTGCCTGTGGTTTCTAGGCCTTTAACTGATTTCCCTGTATTATATTTTTTGTACTTTTCTGAATGCAACTTCATGACTGCTTTTTACACCAACAACACATTCAAAGCTTAATGAATGTACTTTGTGAGATGCTGACCTGCTGATAATGATGGACAACACCAAGCAAAAATTCCCCTCTGATGATCATTGCTATTCCAGACTCAGAACAGAGAGGGACTATATTCTATGATATATGTCTAGCACAAAAGAGAATAGTGAGGTATTTTAACTGTGAGGCTGGTACTGCTTTTTCTTAGACATTCCCCTTCTTTCCTAGACTTGTCTTTTATCAGTGATGTCAGAAGTAGGGAAAGTACTTGTGTGCCCAGAAAAAGCATACCAAAAGTTGTTAAATGTAGGACTGAACTGGAGGGAAAACGTGGAGGATACTGTGAGAAGAATGCCATGAAAATGTTCTGAAGATCTGACATGGTTAAGTATCCAGGTAGGTTAAAAGGGAGTCCATCATTTGAGATGAAGACCTAGAAGTCTGAAGTACAACATGAGGCCATACATCCTGAGACACTGTAGTGAAAAACTGGAAATACCTGCTCTCTAGCTACTTAGCTACATAATCCAACTTGCAGTCTGAAATAGTTGGATGGTTTGAGTGTTTTACACTGAAGAACTTTCCAGTCACTGAAAGAAAAACCTCTTAGTACCCAAGTTCCAGGAGTCATTGAAGCATCACAGATATTTACCCTCCTATGTTAACACATACGTGGGTGCTGAAGCATGGAAACGACACAGAAATTCTTGCACTGTAAAGTAATGAAGAACAAATGCCCAACAAACGAGTGAGTACTTATTGTGCAAGATTTCTCTGAAAGGTCTTTTTTTGAAGATTTTCTTTTTAAGATTGTATTATAGTTGAATATTTGCATGAAGTAATTTCAGTTTTCCATTACAGGACATTAATTTCCAGTTTAGCAGGTATCCATTTTGGACACTAGTGGATGTTCTTTAGTTAAGTGTAAGGACACTAATCAAAAAGCTGTTGGCTGAGTTATTTTAGTGTGAAGTAGGTAAACAATTTAGTTTTTAAGTAGGTAAACAATAAAAACAAAGCTGATTTTCCTATAAAATTGAAATTGTGGGGAAAAAATTGCATAAAAATACATAGGAAAGCTCACAATAATATTTTAAAATGTTGGTTTGTATAACTAAGCATCTTTTTTTCCTTAGATATCTAACTTTTATCTTTTGACTTCCATATAGATTTTTTCTTGCCTGTGTGAGACAGATATTTTATTCAAGAGCATAAACTGTTTTCTTTAAAAAATCCTATAAACCCAGACAGATAAAGATTTCTTCTTCAGTTCTTCAATTATACTTGATTTGATTGCACTAGCATAATTAACCCCTTAACATTGCAAAATACATGGGTCTGAAGTACCTCTATTTTTAAAGGAAAATTTAAATTTGTGTTGAGTTGTTTTATTCCTCAGAAGGAAAAAATATTACAGTTTAAAAGCTCCTGAACTTAAATAAATTACTAAAATAAATAATTGTTCTTGACTTCAGGTATAGCTTCTAGTTATATGTTTTGTGGTATAAATATACAAAAAAAAACCCATTAAAAATGCCACATATAGTTCTATTGAAATAGAATAGTAATAGAATAGTAATACTGAAAATTAAAAGTAATCACCTGTGCTCATTGCATAAGTGAGGCTTTTTCTCAAGAAGAAAAATTATTTGAAACTGTTCATATTATCTTTTTAGTAAAGCATCATGTCCAAGTTTTGGGGTTGTGAAAATGAGAGGAAATGTGCTGTTATTGAATTCCAATGCACTTCAGATGCCCAAAAAGCAAAAGCTTTCTTATGCTAAGCTCCTCACAATCTAATAACAAAAGGCAGTTCAGAGTTAAATCTGAGCTAAACAGATATCACAGAGCTGGAGAAAAAAGAAAAATTAGTGTACAGACAGACAAAATGTTAAATTCATTGCAGCATGTGTAAGCAACAGAGCTAGAGGTAAAATTTCCTTAAGACAATCAGGGGAGACAAGGAGGGAGTGTTGCCAAATGGAATCATGGACCTCTGCCTGGGGATGGGTGAGGTATGAACTGAGAGCTTATGGTCAAGATCAAAGAGAGGGCTGGGAAAAAGAGACATTATAGCAGAAGTCTGCCACAGTACACCACTGTAGGAGAGATTGAGCAGTCCCCCCTCATGGGACTTGGTGTGATGCATCAGCAGGTCCTGATGGAACTGGTGGATGACATGACTAAGCCACTATCAATATATTTGAGAAGTTGTGGCAGTCTGGAAAAGGGGAAATATAATTCCCAGTTTTTAAAAAAGAAGAAAGAAAGACCTGGGGACTATGGAATGGTCAGTCTCACCTTGGTGCCAGGGAAGATCATGGAGCAGATTCTCCTGGGGTATATGCCAAGACACATTGAAAATGATGACATGAGCCAACATGGTTTCACTAACTGCAAATCATGCCTGCCAAATTTGGTCTTCATGTCAACAGAGCTTATTTTGTTCCTCTTCACTTTTGTGAGACCCCCACCTGGAGTACTGGAGTCTCCAACATAAGGGCAAGGACATGCTGGAGCAGGTCCAGAAGAGGACCATGAAGATGATCAGAGGACTGGAGCATGTCTGCTATAAAGACAGTGGTAGAGCCTTGGGGTTGTTCAGCCTGGAAAAGAGAAGACTCTGGGAAGACTGTTACAGCAAGCTTCAGCTAAAGGTGGACTAGAAGAAAGCCAGAGAGGGACTTTTCACAAGGGCATGTAAGAATAGGGAGAAATTAGGAGAAACAGCTTTAAATTTGCAGAGAGTAGGTTTAAATTAGTACTAGAAAGAAATTCTTCACTCTGAGGGTGGTTAGGCAATGGAACAGGTTGTCCAGAGAAATTGTGGATGCCCCATCCCTGGAAATGTTCAAGGCCAGGTTAGATGGGACCTTGGATCAACCTGCTCTAGTGGAAGGTATCCCTGCCCTGCCCATAGCAGGGGGGTTGGAACTGGTTGATCTTTAAGGTCCCTTCCTCCCCAAGTTGTCAAATGATTGTATGATTGATTCCATGATTCTATCATCATGGCCACTACTTGTCTGTAATTAGTACAGAAACAAAACCCTAAAAGCAGTTTGGAAGAATTTTAATTTTGATTAATTTCTGTATATTTATAGGGGTAACCACAGTTTAGGTGTGGCTTTTCAGTATCAGATAGAAACTTCTCTATTGTAAAGTTTGTGTTGTCCTGTTGATCTTGATTCTGAATTTTTTAGGACCTTGCAAGTGACATTAAGACTTCTAATATTATGCTGGCCCAGAAACTTGTGCAACTGGTATGGGATAGCACTTTGCAAAGTTTAAAAATTGCTTTAAAAATGGAATATAAATTTGCATACTAACATAATAAAGAAAGTATAATGCAAGTAACTGATTTTGTGTGATATATTAAATGAATAATTGTTCAAGAAGAACCTCTCAAACCAATTTAAAACATAAAACATATAAAATAGTCAGTACTTTTCAAGGAAAAACCCCAAGTTTTTATGCAGAGATAGACATAAGTGGAGAACTTGCTGGAATCTTCATATATTCTTGCCTCATAGCTACCTCAAACTAGAAAGATTTCATTCTTCATGTGCATGATTATGCCACATATGTGATTCTGTGATTCTGTGATATGCTGCAGAAATTCTCCAGTCCTGACAAAGCCAACTACCTTGGACTAGTGTCAAACTAGAGTGCTGAAACTGTACTTCACAGTAAAAGTACTGGGGCTTAGGCATTTCAGAAAGGGATGAAAAACTTTCTCCCCTTTGAGAGTTTAGTGCTAAGAATTTCAGGACTAGTTTCTTTAGTGTTTGTACCCCTGTGTACTTGCTCCTTTTTTAAAATGAAGTAATGGCAGTCAACTATTTAACATCTTCAGCATTGTCCCAAAACCGGGGAGAAGAATGATGATATAGTAGGCAAAATAAGATAGGAAGAAGAGAGTTAATATAAAGCTATTTGATATCTCCCTGTACTTCAGGTTATGAAAGGAAAACATAATTGAAAACTTTTACTTGTTTCTACGAAGTACGTTCTTTATTTTCTCTATGGGCAATAAGAAAGGAGAGCTACTGACCTTCTGCACACATTAGCATACTGCAAGACTTTGTGTACATAATGGGGTGAAAAGGAACCTCCAGTATTATTCCAAATGTCACAGGCCTTACAATCTGAATTAAGTACCTTAAGGCTGAATTGTTCATCACTGAAATATAAAATAAGCCCTTGAGAGTTTCAAACATGTGATTCTGTCGCTAAAAATGTAAAACAGAAGGCATATTAAAGAGGCTCATACATAATAATGCATGAGGACAACACAGTCAATTTAAACTAAAGTTATGCATTAAATAGCTTATTATAATGGAGTTATTATTATTGTGACAGATAAAAGTGATTGCATATAAATAATGCTATATGCTTAATATTTTTTATTAATGACATATGCATGCTGAAAGACTAATTCTACATTCATCTCCACTTTGGCAATATCTAAAAAATATCATAAATTAATAACTCACAAATTGTCGCACAGATTAAAAACAATCATATATGCTAGTCTCTTAACTTATAGCTGGACTTTTCAGGCTCTAGACATTGTCAGTTACTATAATCCTCAGTAAGTCTTTCTGTTTAATTACAAACCCTCTTGTATGCATATGATTTAATAATTCATGCAAACTACCATGCTGTTTGTTGTGATAAAATTTTTATCTGTGCACACTGGGAACACATGAGGACGTGTAGTAGTGCTCAGTTTATTCTTTCCCAATAGTTCATGACATTTACATTGGTCTCCTGTGATCATTAATATGCCAATCCAACGGTTATTTTCAACCATCCTTTTGCATGACTGGCACACTGTCTGTGAAAATCCTTTTCCATAAATTGAAGCCAGCAATATCCCAATGCTTTGCTGGATGGTATTGAATTTTTGATGAAGTCCAATTTATTGGTCAGCTGCTCACAGATACTCTTTGTTTGTTACTTACTAGACGACAGTCTTAGGATCCAACATCAAAACTGTATAATTTGGTAGTGATGCTCAATAAATGGTCTTTATCATACAAATACAGGAGGAATACATTAAGGGCTGAGCAAAAAGATGAAGACTAGTTGAATTATTTGGTCTGGTTTCTATTTTAATTGAAAAGAATTTCCATTCTAAAATCTTTGAACAGAATCAGCCTCTCTTCCATCATAGAAAAAAAAAAAGCCCTTTTATATTGTTTTATGATGGATTCTATGTTTTGAAAGACTAATCATATACAAACATATTTGTTTCTTAATATCCTCAGTCAAGGAAAGCTAATAGGTACTTGGAATATGAATAGCTGGAGGCTAGCAAAAGTAATCAAATAAGTCAAAATTGTATGCGCAGGGAGGTATGTTCTATCTGCAGGACTGGCACCTGCATTAAAAAAAAAACTCACAAAGGAATACCCATGTACAAAAAAAAATATGTTCATGAACCATACCTACACATTTAAGAGTTGTATAATACAAGTAATATGTTAAATGATAGAATGCTAAATGGTAGGGGAGAGAAATTAAATCCAGTAAAATAACCTTCAATTTAATAGAAGGCTAGGATATATTTTTCTGAATCAGTACAGATTGTTTTGTGTGGTTGTTCTGTTTTTTTTTTTTTTTTTTTTAATCTTGCAAATATCTTGAAATATCAGTGGAGAGAAGAAAAATTATGAATTTCTGAGAAAAAGTATTATAATATGGTACAGTAATAATAAAAAACCTGAAGATGCAAGCTGTAGCTTGCTAATATTTCAATCACATTAGCAGCTATTTTTTTGATTCAAAATATGCAACATTAGAAGAAATTACTAGTATTACACTGAAGTCTTAGTGAACCTCACAGAAGAAAAGCTAGGAGGTCATTAACATAAATTCACTTTAAAAGAGAAGAGCGTCATTGTATGGTAGAAGAAATCTCTGCAAATCAGCTGGGTTGGGGATTTTTGTTATGTTCTTGAGGTGTTGGGTTTTTTCTGTGTGCAGAGTATAATGTAGTGCTGTGGTGGAAAGTAAGTTGGTTCATTAGCCAAAATGCAAATAAATGGATGCCAGACTTGAGCTCAGAGAAACCACTGCAAAATGGCTCATTTGTGCAAACCAAAGGAAACACCTTACTATCAAAATGGTTCAATCTGAGTTCAGTTCAAAAATGTTATCACTAACAGGTTTCTCCTAAATTGTTTTTATTCCAGTCAGAAAGAGAAGATAATAATTTAAATACAAAATGGAGGGAAATATTGCTGTTTCCTGACATCTGGAAAATTTATCTCTGCCATGCAGACATATATTATGGAGCTCCTGGACAGAAGACTATTTTTTATTATCCTGAAACATAAAACTGCAGACGAAGGTCAGAGAACTTCCTTCCTTCCCTCCTTCCTTCCTTCCTTCCTTCCTTCCTTCCTTCCTTCCTTCCTTCCTTCCTTCCTTCCTTCCTTCCTTCCTTCCCTCCTTCCCTCCTTCCCTCCTTCCCTCCTTCCCTCCTTCCCTCCTTCCCTCCTTCCTTCCTTCCTTCCTTCCTTCCTTCTGACACTTCCTTCCGACACTTCCTTCCGACACTTCCTTCCTTCCGACACTTCCTTCCGTCCTTCTGACACTTCCTTCCGATACTTCCTTCCTTCCTTCCGACACTTCCTTCCCCCCTCAGAATTACAGTTCTTTCATATTAAAATTCTTTCTCTATTATAATCTATGAGAAATAGTTTAATGTCAAAGTGTACAGGAAAACTCAAGTTCTGATGGCACTTAAACATGTCATCTTATTTAATCTGAGAGAGAAAATTAAGAAGTATTCTCAGGCTTTTCAAGAGCACTAGATCAATCCACCAGCTACTTTCCCATGTATTTGGTTTATATTCTACCACAGGAGAATTTCAGATGAGTTCTGTCCACACAAGCATTGGAAGCAGATAGAATATCAAAGAAAACAAAAGATAAAAAAATCCATGAAGGTTTCTAGTTTTTAACACATTTTCCAAGTCACCAACTTATTTTAGATATTAATGTTTATTTGTTTGGTAAATCTATGGTTTGTTTTTGCCAACAGATGGTACTAGTGAATATAGGGCATAAATCTGTGAGGAATGGAGGAAACTTGTCATTAGAGAACCAGTAGAAATTAGCAAAATGATAATCTAATGGGAATCAGAAGTCTAAGTTTGCAACTGAGAATTAGAAAAAATATCATAATAGCATCTAATCTATTCCTTCTACCCATAACATATAAATGTCTGTATCTGTTACTGCTGGAGGAAGTTTGATTTACTGTAGATAGTTTTGGCTATATCTGTGTTACCACAAGCAATGTAGTCTGGTTTTGGTTTGGGGTTAGACATGAATGGGAGATGAAACATTCCTGGTTGTCATCTGATACTCCATCATACCCTGAGACTCTTGGTGTTGAAAGAGACTATCAATATCCTGCTTACTAAGAAACAGTTAAAACATCTGGGTTTTGTTTTTTTTGTCTTTTAATGGCAAACCACATATGGAAAAGTAGAAATCCAACAAAAAAAGAGTACTCCTATGTTCTGATTTCCCTATCCATTGCAAAAGCTTTATTTCAGTCTCTTATTTGTAACTCTCTCCACCTTCCGAAACCACCTGGCAAGCCTGCTTGCGTTCTGCAACACAAATGAACCTTTACCTGACCTAAGGAAAACTCTACTGGATTGTCTCCACTGGAGGCTGTAAAAGAAAGAAGAAATTATCGGGGCAGTTGCAAGCAACCATAAATCCAAATAGATCAAAGATGTAAAGCCTAAAACCTAAAGATGTTTCCTGATGAAGGTGTGAGTAGTAAGGGGAATACAACAAACAAGGATTAGAAAACTAAGAATAAGGATAATAGGATAATTTAATGGTTAAAACTGTGGTTGATGTTGGCTAGCACTCTGACTAGCAGACTCAGCAAGCAAGTCAGCGATTCTAGATCTGAGATAAGTAAAATATGCTGGAATCTGTGGCCATTTTAAATTTCCACAATTTCATGACTATTCCTTCTTCATGTACCTCTAGTTTGTGGCCAAATCTGTAACTCAGCATCTAGAACAGTTTGATGACCAGACTTGGTGGATTTCACTGATTTAACAGTGTTTAACTATTTAACATTGTATTAATTCTAATTTTTATTTTTATATTTAATAGATAGTTTTTAATAAAAAAATATTTTATGTTGCCTGTTCTGTGAGATTGCTCTAAAGATATATTTTCATGTGTTTTATACCTGAATAGCTTTGTTATATTCCTCCCTTGTGGTTTCACAGTAAATTAAAGACAAATATTTTAAATGTATTTCAATCATCTTCATTTTCAGTCAGGACTGAATATAATGTAGATGGTGACTGACATGCCAGTGTGATTAATTTCTTGTGATTCTGGCTTCAGAATCTGAATTTTGAGGCCCTAGTGAAATAGGGGTGCTGGGTGTCTTTCCCTCACTTTCTGGCCAGATGATTGGATTACTGAAGCTCTTGTATAGATTTTGCTAGAAATTATTTTGTTGTTACTTAATGCAGCAATGTATTGACATGCAATGATTATGTGTTATGGGGTTTTATGACCTGTTTGTATTTAGTTTCTTTACTGTGGTTCTTCTGGCCGACTTTTTGAGATTTACTTGTAGAGAAAAAAAATATCCTTTTATTACCTGGGAACTACATTTCACCATCTCTGTGAGAAATTCTTCAGTAGTTGCATAGCTACAGATACAATTTTTGGTCTTGCAGTTTCTTCTCTATCTACACTTATTGATGTGAAATCTGATTTCTCCTTAATGGGAGCACAATACCTTTGAGCCCCTTGGTTACAAAAAGGACAGTGAGGATCTGATATTTATATTTTCAGAAAGAAAGCTGTAGCAGGTGTTGCAACAGACATTTTGGAATCTAATTGTTTTCATAGATATATTAAAAAAATATCAAGTTCTTTCTGACTTTTTATTTAAAAAAAAATAATTGATGAAGCAAATAAGTTTCAGAATTCCTCCGAAACAGTTACACCACAAGCTGGTAGATACATGGAGACTTTCACAGACAGTGCTAGAAACAGTGGGAATGGGTCTTATCATTCCTATTGGAGCTGCTAGGAGTATTCTCTTTGTGGTTTTTCCTGCCCTCAGAGCAAGGTACCAAACCTTTGTTTCTCTATGGCAAGGAACAGCAGAGGTGCCCAGTCTGACAGTAAATCAGTCTGATCCTTGTGGTTGAGGCTGTAGCCATGTTCAGGTCCACTAAGAATGCTTTATGGAACATTTGCTTTTAGCATGTGTGTCTACTCAGAAAGTCTCATTTGGATGGATTGGGATCTAAAAGTATTACAAGAGCTCCAGCTTGGCTTTCCTATTTTATTCTGTTACCTTTTGTCTTAAATTAAATCATAACTATTGCCTCTCTCAGATGTAAATTTAAAAATAAAAAGATCAGTAGCACTCTGTTTATTCTGTTACTGAATTTCTATATCAAAGATTTTAAGTTCTGTATGATGACATAAGATTTATCTCAAGTGGATAGCTTTTGACCTTGTAATCTGCTGTCTTGATCTGAAATTACACCTAACTCATCACTTTCAATGTCAAAAGATGTATCAGTATTCACTGCAGGAGTGGATTCCTCAGAGGAAAGGCATGTATCTGTTTACTTTAAACTTTGACAATTATTCTTTATCCTCTGTATTTAGCCTTTATCATCAGTTGCTAATAGCATTCCCAAATGCTCTGTATGAAAAATGAAATCCAGAAATATAAATGGAAAGTGAAATGTAGATCATATATAAAGCCTTGTGTTTCAAATTAGAAGTCAAAGAATAATATTATAGAGCATGTTTGTGGGGGTTTTATTTTATTGTTTCTTGTTCATGTTTGTTTGGGGGTTTTTATTTTTTTCTTTTAAAAATAGAACTTGCTGATCAGGTCTTTAATTCCTTTTGGTTTTAGTAATTCTATCAAAATTACCTTATTCATTTAGATGGTACGACTTTAGAATTATTTTGATGTTCTGTCGCAAAAAAAATATTAGTGTTAAGATCGTTTTTCATCAGGATGATTTCAAGATCATAAATATATTAAAAAACATATGGAAGTTTCTCTTGTGATTCTGTATTGAAGAGCAAAAGGATTAAGAACAAGACCCATAAGGAACTCTGTCCCTCTGTACTGTTTCCTGCAGCCAACAACACTCGCCACTAGTAATTTACCAGTGATTACAGCAATGACATTGCAAAAATTAGTCTGAATCCAGAAAGAGATATTTTTCTCAGTTCTTATATCTCCAAACAATTAACAAACTAATTGTTAAATTACTAGAATTGACATCATAATATTTTTTTCACCCCTGAAGAGTGCATCTGGAGGTGGAAATCTTCAGCTCATTAGTTTGATAAAAACAAAACCATATCAATTTCTCTGAAATTTTGTCTTATTGCCTCCAGACTCTGCTAAAAAATGAAAAGTATTTTACTTTCAGCTTAAGTTTTGAATTGAGAAATCTTAATGTTTTGAATATGTGTACTTAATATTCAGAACTATTTCTAGACAGCCTTGATTGATCAAGATTGTAGAGTCTTGTTTGCTCTTTGCACCTCTGGGTAAATCTTCACCATTCTTAAAACAGGTGAAGATTATGCTTTAAGATGGTTTGGTAAGAAGTGTAATGCTAAAATATCATGCATTCCTGACTGTCAGATTATTTTTCTTTCCTATAGCATATTCTTTCATTGGTCAAAATCAAGATAGACTATAGCACAGAAGGATACACCAAACACTGATTCCCATCTTGAAATTTTAACCATAGATTTTAAAAGCTCTAGGAAAGTATATTGAGAAACTTACTTCACAATTTTACTTGTTCTTAGGAGAAATACATTTAGGTAGCAGCAAGAATTCACAAAGGATTTAGTATGCTACCCTTATGGACTGTACAAGTGTTCATGTTTATGATCTACCTTCACAGGAACTCCGAATTCAGAGGGGATAGTGCTAGATACCTTATGCATTGTATGGATCTTACATTTTTTTAACTATTCCTATTAACGGGAAAATAGTTTTTTTCTGTAAACTTTCAACCACAAATCAGTTATGTGTGATATCTGTAACTCAAAACCCTTTTTTTTCCCTGAATATTAAAATTACTTTTTTAAAAAAGCAAAACTCTATTGTTATCTTGTTATCTTCAAAACTACTTTAGTTCTTATAAGTCATTAAGTGTAGTGACTTTATCTAAACAATTTTGCTGAGTCATAATCATCAGTTTAGTGGAAGAAATGATAGTCTTGTGGTTAATATTTTGTACCTCTCTTTACAGCTATTCTGGGATGAAGGGATTATACCACCAAATGGAGGTGACTTCCTCAACCATTTCACGGAACAAAAATTATTAAAATTGAAAATAATGTTTAAATAAACAGAGGGAAATTTACTTTGTAATAAAATTTACTTTAAATCACAATAATTTTTAAAACTTTAGAAGTTTTTCAAGAATTCTTGGCCTTGTCTTAATACAGTTCCCTTGGAAGTATCTGTTTGTAAGAAAATTCACTAAAGTGAAAAGAAGAAATTTCAGATACAACTAGCTGCTCATCTAATTTATTTATTATATTCTGCAAAATATTACTGTAAGTCATTCTTCAAAGTGATCAGAGATCTCCAATTACATAAGTTTTTGTGGGGAATTTTTCCTATTTCTGGTTTATCTAGGTTTTGTCCACAAATTGTAAAGAAAAAAAAATGTTTAAACTCCTATCAGAATTATTTCTATTCTGCTAATTATCTTTCAAATATTCTGCAGGTTTAAGCAATAAGGTCTAATATGAAGCTTAAATCATGTTACTATCTTCATAAAATTCTAACTGCAATCTATTCAACCAACTCTGATTGTAAATGCCATATGACATCAAATTGCATGTCACATATAAACAAATACCCCCATCCACAAGATTAAAAAAAAAAAAGTGATAACCTGAAAACAGCTTTATGTTTAATCAGAGGTATATTCATAAACAGTAAGAAGGAATGAAGTATAAATTAATTTTCTGTACAGCTTGCTTGGAAAGTGTCTACAAACAATAATGATAACTGGATTGGACTTTGAACTGTGATACTGACCCTGACACCAAGGCATTTTGGTTCTTGCTGTGTGCTTGCAGCTTGTTGTCTGTCATTTTCATTTAGATTGCATCTCTCTGAGGCAGGCTTTGTCTCAATTTTTTGTGCAATATGGATAAAATCGAGCTCCCGACTATTTCTGACTGCTCTAAGTATGGATCCTAGAAGCAATTACCAGTTCAGCCGTATCTGGCCTCCTAGATTATTCTCAATACTTTCCAACAGCTGAGCTCCATATGTGTGAAAAAACAAGTGTGTAATGTGACAGAAGAAGTACTCTATATCCAGCTAATTTTATGTTGCACTAAATGACTAAGTTTATAATATAAAAGATTGTGCATAATTAAAAAATCTTAAATCAGACATCTTTAGAAACAATTTAGATAAATATATCTCTGAAGGCTGTGTTTTTTCTACTCATTTTCCTGTTATCTTCACATAATAGACATTCTCAGTCCTTTTATAACATTCTTGTATAACTTCAAACACCAAGGAATCAAAGAAAGGAAGGAATATCAGTTAAATGATATTTTAAAATTCAGTTTCAATCAACAGTCATTTAATAACTAATATTTAGAGCTAAAACCTCCTCCTCTAGGAGACTTACTCAAATATCTATGTTGATAAATATGCAATAAATATTGTAATGATATTTCAAGTTGGACTATCTGGTCTATATCTTAGCATACTCCAGGAGAAGTCCAGATGCATCTTTACATGAGGTGACAATGTGCCCTTACATCAGTGGTCAATGTTTCCTGGGTGTCATTAGACAAAATATTTCCAGCAGGTCAGGAGAGGTGATTCTTCCCCTCTGCTTGGCACTGGTGAGACCACACCTGACTGCTGGGTCCAGTTCTGGGCTCCCCAGTACCAGGGAAACTTGGACATCCTAGAGACAATCCAGGGAAGAGCAACAAAGATGACGAAGAGACTGAAGCATCTTTCTTGTGAGGAAAGGCTAAGAAAGCTGGGGCTACTCAGCCACAAGATGAGAAAGCTCAGGGATTTCATCAATCAGTGTCTATAAATACCTGAATGGGGATGCAAAGATGATGGAACCAGGCTCTTTTTGGTGTTGCCCAGTGGCAGGCCCAGAGGCAACTGGCACAAACTAAAAAACAGAAGGTTCCTCCTGAACTGCAGAAAACACTTTTTCTCTGTGCACAGATTGCCCAGGAACTTTGTGCATTCTTGTGCTGGTTTAAAACCCAGCTGGAAAATTAAACCACACTTGTGCTGCTCTGTCCCCACCCTTTCTCCTGGTGAGAGTGAGACCAAAACCAGAGATTCCCACTTGAGATAAAAACTATTTGTTTGATTAAAAAAATAAACAAACAAACAAACAGAAACAGCAATGAAATAAGAGAAATGAACAGTAAAAGCAACATTACTAATACAAAATACAGAAAAAGAGTATGGAATTAAACTCTTCTAGATACTCCACCCCTCTTTTTCCTTTGTACCTAGGACAAATCTTCATCCTTGGAGATATTCCAGTGTCTTCTGCACATAGTTCAGGGTACCTGGGCTGGGTGTCCCTGACTAAACAGGGAGGCTGGACAAGGTGATCTTCCAATCTCAACCATTCTGTGAGTTTTTGATTATCTGAATCTGACATGTCCTTTTTGTCTGATGCTGGGATAAGCAGAGAAGCTGCTTGAGAGATTAAAAAAAAAGGTGTTTTGCCAGCATTATCTTAGATAGTATTTGGAGGATTAAAAGCCTAACTTTAAAGAAAAATGAAAGGTTTTCTTCAACAAGTCAGCCAAAATTTGTTCTGAAAACTTAACTCATAACAGTAATTCAATGCTTTCAGAAATATTTGCACAACACAGCTAAATCTTACTAACCTGTATAAATGTATGCTTTTTACTGTAATCAAGATTATGGAGCTGGTTATGATTAACAAAACATTCATGTTAATTAAAAAGCTTATAGAGACATTATTATTTTATAATATCTGAGGATTTTAACTGAAATGGATAATTAGTCTTTTTACCTGTTGGCCACTCCTCTCTTGATGCAGCCCAGGATGCAGCTGGCTTTCTGCACTGTGAGCTACACTGTTGGCTCATATCCAGCTTTTCATCCATGAGAACCCCCAAGTCTTTCTCTGCAGAGCTCCTCTCAATGCTCAGTGAGTTCCTCTCCCAGACTGTACTCATTTCTGGGATTGCCCTGATGCCATGATGATGTTTTGACTTTTCTTTTAGATACCTTTTGAGTATCCTCAGTGCTTTTAGCATGCATACTTGTAATTCCTTAAGTCTGATAATTTAGCGTAGTCCTGATATTCTGTTAGTCCAAAAGACCAAACATCCTAAAGGCCTTGTAGTTGGAGGTTGGAAAGCCAGATGCTTTCTTGAGAAACCAAGGTCCTCTTTAGAATACATCCTATGAACTAAGATTAGGCCCATCCAGGGGGGAATTATTTTTTAGATAAGCTAACTTTTAAGGTCCATAAAATTGCATATGCAGTCTATTGTGTGTGTGCATTTTGGTGTATTCCACCTTGGAGAAGTGGTGCACCATAAGGATCCTTATTAAATACTGTGGGAAAAACCCTTTATCCCTTAACCGTGTCTGGCTCTTAATTTTTAAGACCCAGGGAAAGGCATCAGCCCCACCCAGGTGAACTTGAACTTGTAGAACCTCTTTAAGTTCTCATGGGCCACACTTCTCAAGCTTGTCCAGGTCACCCTGGATGGCATCCCATCAAATACAAAGCTTGGCCTGGTGCTGTCTGCAAACTTGCTGAGGGAGCAATTGATCCCACTCTGTGTCATTGATGAAGACATTGAAGGGCACCAGTCCCAAGACAGAGCCCTGAGGGACATCACTCATCCTAGGCCTCCTCCTGGACATAGAGCCATTGATGACAACTCTCTGTCTGTATCCATCCATCCATCCATCCATCCATCCATCCATCCATCCATCTATCATCTCCTTATCGACTGAATAGTCCGCCCTTCAAATCCAGGTCTCTCCAGTCTGGAGATAAGGATGATTTTTGGGACTGTGTTAAAGGTAGTACAGAAGTCTAGGTAAACTCATCAGTCAATCATTTCTTGTTGACCATGGCAATGACTCCTTCATGTGTAGTCACCAGACTGGCTGCACATGACTTGCCCTTGGTAAAGCCATGCTGGCTGTCAAGGATCACCTCCTTGTCTTGCACGTGCCTTAATGGTTTTTCCATGAAGATCTGCTCTGTGATTTTCCCAGGCACAGAGGTGAGGCTCACTGGTCTGGAGTTCCCTGTGGATTCCTTTCCTTCCTTTTTAAAAATCTGAGTAATGTTTCCCTTTTTCCAGTCACTGGGGACTTCCCCTGACTGACATGACTTTTCAAATACAAAGGAGACTATCAGGGCAAACATTGACCAGCTCCCTTAGAACCCTGGGATGCATCTCATCAGGACCCATAGACTTGTGGCAATTCAGTTTCATCAAGGGATCCTAAATTTTGAATGAAATGCCCTTCATTTACATTTGGAGGTACTCCACTCGTTCAGCCCTCAACTGGATATTCAAAATAGAGAATCTGGGCATTCCCCAACTAAAGGTGATAAGATCAGACGTGTAACACATTTTTATCAACTTTTTTTCACAGTATTACTCAGAGGAGTAATTTAATTTTGACATTTAGCTTATCTGGAGGTTGCAGAAACACTGAAACATTTATGGTATATTAAAAAAATCTTCAGTCTCCCATGCTCATGTTTTGTCACCTGTACATTTTGTTTAATTTATATTCTTTCATAGGTGACAAGCAATAGTGAGAACATTTAGGTTTGCCAGGATGAATATGTGTGCTCTGCTAAGCCCCATGAATTACCAACAACATTTTCAATAATGAAACACATCTTTTTAAACACATTCATATATCTTAAAAGCCAGCTGAACATATGAGGGTTTTCAGAGGATATTTTAAAAGCAAAACTGTAAAGTGTGTTGATTTATGCCTTGCCTTGATATTGAAATGCATTATAATTATCCTAGTCAAAGTTTTATGTGGCAACATACCCATTCCATAAAACATTCCTCCAAAGAAGAGGCATTTTAGCCAATACAGCCATTTCTCACAGTATAAAATGTACATGCATATATGTTTACATTATATGTATATCATTATCAGATTAGTTTGTTGGCATTGATGCATGTGCATATATTGTATATATTGTGCATGTGTGTTTATACATATCAGGTGTATACAGAAATATATATGATATAGACAACTTATATATTTCTATCTGCATAAGTACTGGTCCTAAGAAACCTGTAGCCTCATATGAAGGCCCCAGAATTTCTATACTAGAATGTTAGATCTCCATTTTGATAAGGACTCATTTTACTCAAATTATACACTGAAGCCTAAATCTGCATAAGAAGCACAATGAATTCCCTTCAGTCCCGTGTTCTCTGTTATGACACAGATTTATGGAATTCTCAGGCTCTGGCATTGTGATCCTCCATTGTACATTTTAATGATTCTCTGTTGCTGGAACCCAACAGTAACAATTCAAGTCAGTAAGTGAGGTGCCTCTACAGTAAACTTCATAGCACAGGAAAGTCTTTGCTTCTCTAAGAGGTTTAGAAGGTGCTTGCCCTCCAAATAGAATCAAGTGTGGTGTATTAACTCCATTTTCTTCACTGATACTAACTGAACTGTGAACACAGGTAGATTTTAAAGCATCAATTTCTACAGTTACCCTGGTCAAAAATTTAATTCTTTTCAGACCAGGGTCTAAATCTTTACTACACCAGACCTCTCATATTAGGTTCCAAAAATTGCATTTTCCCCCTTTTAAACAATAAGTTTTGATCACAGACAGCTTCTATTTGTAGATCACAAATGTTAAAATGAAATCTTCTGCAATTTGAGTGCATGCTAGACATCACCCATTCCCCATTGTAGGTTAATTCTAGGAGTACTGTCTTCAAGTGCAAGGGCTTTCCTTTTCTTCCTTCAATCCTTCATTGCTTCCTGACTTCAGTAGCTGATGAGGATCTAGCTACACAGAAATAGCAATATCCAGGGTTTTATGGCATGCTTATCCCAGCCTGGTCTTCTGCAAGAATTGATGCAACATATCTTTCTCTTACTGTGCTTCTGGCTGAATATGTCTGCTCATAATATTTAACAGGGAATGTGAAGCAAATAGTAAGTACAGGTTAACTACGTGTAACACAAGTATTTTTGTAATCTTTGAATCAGAGGTACACTGGAATCATTACTGTCATCATAACTGCTGTTTAAACCCAAAAGGTGCCCCTAGAAAAACAGATTGCTGGCACAGATGAACTTTGATGGTGTTTCTGACATGGAGTTGTTCATCAAAAGGCTCAATTTTTATCTCTGTGCAAACAGGAATGAGATTGAGCTTAATGGCTAGCAATTTAACAATTTAGTAGTTTGGAGGTATATGACCTAGGAAAAGTATCTGTGATTGGCTTTGATCACATTTTGCAGTGTCATAATAATCACTTAGTATCACTATTAAACACTTGACAAGCTTTTCATTATATGCCTGTGTTATTAGGACATCTCAGCTTAAATACATTATCCCTTAAAAACTATAGCCTTAATATGAAGGGAGGAAACATGTACTTTGTAAAATTTTTCCTTTTTTTTTTTTTTTTTTTTTTCCCAAAGATGAAGTGTATAAGGCTGCAGAGAAAAGGTGGAAACCACTACTTGATCTGGTTTTAATGTGTGATTTAGGCTTTTTCACATGTGTAATGTTTGCAAACAAAAAATGACATACATGAATAATAAGAGTTTAATCTCACCCAGTGCTAATGACCAGAAGAAGAGGGCATCAGTGGAGTGTTCTACTTTATGAATGATACTTAATCAAACAGTATTTACATAAAGCAAAGCACATGCCTAATTTCCAGCAACATGTTGTTTTGATCTATGAAAGAGGATGAAATTAAAATTTCTTAACAAATACACTAAAGAAACAGACAGTCTAATGGTAATATTTGTATTTTAGAATCTCATGGCTTTAGATTTAACAATAATTTCTCTAAACTGAAGAAATTTATTTGTTTACTAGCTCAGTTAATGAAGGATCTCATTTAGAATGCATAACAGTACAAAAAACAAACTTCACAGTGTTCGTCTGTGTCCTGGTTTCAGCTAGGAGAGTTGATTTTTATTCTAGGAGTTGGTACAGTCTTGTTTTCTGGATCTGGTATGAGAAAATTGCTGATAATACAGTGATGTTTTAGTGATGGCTAAGTTCTGTTTGAACTAAACAAGAAGGCTGGTGGGACACAAAAAGTTGAGAGGATACACAGCCAGGACCAGCTGACCTACACTGGCCAAAGGGATATTCCATAATGTATGGCAACATTCTCAGGATATAAAATAGGAGGGAAGCTGGCAGAGCAGCCACTGCTTGTCAATGGGCTGGGAGTGGTGAGCAACTGTTTTTGTTTGCATCACTTGTTTTATTTTTTTTTTCTTTTTTTCTTTTTTTTTTTTTTAATTGCTATTTTCTTCTTTTTCTATCCCTTTAAACTGTACTTATTTCAACCTACAATTTTCTTACTTTTAGACTTCTGGTTCTCTCTCCCATCCAGATGGTGGCAGGAGGAGTGAGTGAGTGATCTAGTGGCTGGCTAGTTTTAAACCCTGATAGTTTGTGACCTTCTAGCAGAATGTATTGCCTGAAGATTACATCTCAGATATTGTAAGGAAAAGATATAAGTTAGGAAAGAAGAGATGTTCCTGAAATATTCACCTAGTACTGTTAATTGCTCAATACTTATTCACAAATTTTCCAAGATGGCTTTTCCCATGAAATGTCTGAAATACCATAAATTGAATAAAATAGCCAGTATTTTTTAAACTTTTGAACAAACAAGACAGAAAAAAATGAATCTAAGGCTGACAACATCTCTAAGGTGAATCAACAGTTCTAAGCTGAATCACAAGGAAGAATTTCATAGTTTTGATTATATGAAAAGCCATTGGGATTTGCTGAATAATAATAATAATAATAATAATAATAATAATAATAATAATAGTAATAATAATAATAAAAAGCTTAAAAACCAAAACAGAAAAATTCATGGTCATTCTAGAATTTCAAAAGGAAATGGGAAAACGGACTCACTAAAAGATATATCATTTTGCTTTCTTGTGTGGCAGTAGAGGAAGAGGAAGAAAATTATCAATTAGATCTTGAATTATGAAAATTCACATAAAATGGCCTGCCAGGAAATGAAAACACATCTCACTTCTGGAAATAGCAAATATGATGTAACAACTATGAACCCATCCAATTACTGCAAGCTACATGAGGACAGAATGTGGGAAGGAAAAGACATCCGCTATACCGAAAACATTAAGTTAGACCTTGCGTACAGGAGAAAGGAAATGAATCAAAATGACACATCAGTATTGAAGATATTAATTATTACCAGATTTTCACACACAATTCCCACAGGTTGTCTGACAAGAGAAATAAATTCAAAATCAAAGCAGGTTATTATTTATGCATAGGTAATATAAGAGGAAGTTTATCAAAGGCAGCCCATTCTCCTGGCAAAGAACAAAGCTCTCCTTTCCTGGCAAGAAGAAGAGTTCTTTTGTCTGGAGAATAATTCTTTTCCGAGAACAGGATTTTCAAGGGATGTGGGTTTTCTGTAATGTCCTTCTGGGAGCTCCCTGATCTAGCTATATTCCAGCTCTACATATTGTATAAAATCAGAACAAGAGTGAAATATTAAATTAGATCTATTAGATCTATTACTGCATACTGATTACATATGAAAATAAAAAAATAATACTACATTGACTCAGCCAGTACAACTATATTCTAAGTCTTCAAGACAGAGCCAAACTGAAATGCAAGATCTTGAATCAAAAAAAGAAAAAAAATGGAATCTTCATGGATAGAAGCAATGAGATGTAGATATGTCAGTTAAAAAATTGCAATGAAAATGGAATCCTCATCACAATCAGCAGAGAAATTGTTAGATGACAAATTTGCCTAAAGTAGTTAGTTATTTATTATATACCACAAATGCGCTGGAAAACATATACTGGAAGACTGTGAGGCTCCTGATCCAGAATCAGTAACAGTCTTATTCACATTCAGCAGACATGTTCTTATGGTACTTATGATCAATAAACTTCAAATGAGAACAAGAAGGTAGAAGGAATTCAGCAGTTGAAAGATTTCACCAAAAGCAGCATAATTTGTGATTTGTACACTGACTGTGGAAGAAAAATACATATTATTAATGTAGCGAAGGAAAACTTAATAGGTATCCAGGCCATGTATTGGCATATAAGCTTGTAATGTACCTCTTAGAACTAAAGAGCAAATTGAAAGCAAAGTAACATATCTAAGCAGATTTGAGCAGGAAATCTTTACAAATTATATGTGCAATAAAGTGCCCCTTGTGGAAGAAGTATTATCATCTTAACTCTCTTTTCATCAAACCTCAATACATACCAGTTTCAGAACTGAGATGCTGTCCTAGGCAGGAAAAGGATTGCCAACCAAAGCACACTCTGTGAAGTTTTTAACAGGCAATATCAGATGCTGTGTGAATTCCAAACAGACTGGAGGCTTAGTTTGACACAGGAACTGTGTTTACATTGCTTTAAATATAAAGACTATGGTCCACTCCCTTTTTCTTAAGCCAATTCCCACTGGGCATTTCAAATATGCATTGATATATTCTATTCATCAGTGGTTACATTTACTACCCATAACTATTGGTTGTGGTGGTTAGATACATACTTGATGTGTCTCTATGCATATTCATCCAGACACATCAAGACTACAAACACCATCTTTACGTGCACTGAGGGCTTTCATTAGAAAATTGGTATGAGCTCATAACTTCTGCTACATGGCACAATAAATTTGTACCTACTGCCCCTGCTCCTGATTTTTGGCATCAGAGCAACATATTCTGTCTACAGTTTGTCTGACAGTCTTTGCTGTCTTAGTCTGTTTATGGATCTTCCTCAGTCTTTGTCATGATGTCACTTCAGCTGCCACTTGTTAGAAACATCCAACCAGATGGGTAGGAGAGTACTCCAAAGAAATTAGGCTTAAACTCAACACTGTAGATGAAAGTATGGACTGTTACCTTTGCAATTTTCTTAAGAAAACTTCTGCAAATTAAAAACACATCCCTTGCTAACATTTCTTATCTGTTGCTTCTTCAGAATCATGCTTCCTTCAGCCTCTGGGAATTCAGTTCAGGATTGGCAAGACACTTTGGGAATAATTACATGAAGCATCCATCCCGATGTCCCCTATCCCGACTGTCTATCGGTGATTTACAGTGACAATGTATCTAGGTCATGGAAGTTCTGGCACAACACAGGCTGATCAGCTAACAGTGGGCAGAAGGAAAGGACAGGTAAAATGTGGCCCATGAAACTTTTATGGGGATGTCACCTGCAACTTCTGAAATTCATCTGCTACTATCAATGATCAGCAATAGATTAAACCATTTTGCAGCCACATGCTGCATGCTAGAGGCTTTAGGAATTCATCTTTGGATGAAAGGGGATGGGATGACAAGTTCTCTTTATCTAAGACGATCAGTATACATGGGGCATCAGCAGGACTCTTTAGGGAGCAAGACACTGCTTTAATCATATTTTACTCTGCATTCACTTTGGGACAGTCCTGGGCATCACAGCTTCTCTCTGGAAGGTACATTCATCCAGTTGACAAAATGTGCAATCCAGGAATAAAATGTATATGCATAAAATGTGTGGATTATCATAGACTGCTGCACTTAGTGCAATCTATGTGAGATATTTGCAGTGTATTCAAGGCCAATGAGTATATTTCATGCTATTTGAAATCTTGTATTTTCTATTGGCAAATGTTTCCAAATGCAGATTTCCAAGTAATCATACTGTAATAGGACTAAGTACAGTAATATAGCATTTGCTTTGAGTCACACAGATTTAAGACGAGGAAGTTTGAAGAATGCTATTCATTTAATAGCCCATAAGACCCATCCTCACCAGGTTTTGAGTTTTTTGTGGCATGCTAAATACTCATATTTTAAAAAAAAAACCCAAAGTGTTCTTCTTGATTCACAGTGTTCAGCATTTTTCATATTTTCCATGGTGAGGACCTAAAAATGCAGATTACTGCACTTTTTTTTTTGACATATGCTTTTGTTCCTGAAAGTAACATTAAAAGGGTAGAAATCTCTCTCTGTTTAGTCCATATCCTATTAGAAAATTCTTTATTGTCTCTTGCAATTAGTTTACAAAGCTACATCATCCACATAAGATCAAATTATTTCAAGCAGATCACTCCTGGGAGATGGTGAGGCTAGGTGGATCAGATAACTGAAGTATGAAGGGTCAGCCCAAGCCAACTCATACTGCCAAAAGTGAGGATGTAAAAGCAGTTGGGGCAAGATAAAAATAACATAAATTGTTTTGCTTTTGGTATACTTTTTCTGCATAGATATGAAATGCATGAATGGTTGTACTCAGTATTCATGTCAATAAGTTTACTCCATCCTAAAGAAATCATATTGTCAATGCAATCATATGAAAAATATTATCTCTGAGAATTAAACTAATTGCTAATATATTTTGTGATGATCTAAGTTAAAATGTGAGAGATTTTTGGTATGCGTGGAGAAAAAAGTATTTTTATATATACAAAAACTATCATTGACTGCAAGAGAATTTATAACATGTAATATGTCTTGTCACAATGGATGGCAGTTTTTACTGAAACACTTACTAATGACACCATTGGTTTTGGATTCCTTACCCAACAGTATAATTGCAGCCGACTAAAAGGATCTTAAAATTCTTTCAGCAAAGGTGTCAAAATAATTTTCATTCAGTCTGCCTTCAGCATTCACTCCCAATGGCATAGGACAAAAAAACACAGTGCAGGTAAGAACTCACTAAAAATGTGCAAAGTTTTTGAAAAAGTTAAGTTTATTATTTCCAAATTAATAAACTGAAAACATTCAAGCATGAGGTTCACATAACAAAGATATTTTTTATGAAATAACAAATGCATCATAGGGAAAATCATTCTCAGACTACTCTTAAACATGCTTGGAGGCAAATGGTACAAATAAAAAAGGCTTCAACAAGAACTTGGAATGAAATTCAGGTAGAAGAAATCATAATTTGATGTTGAATTTAAAATAATATTGACCTTCTAAGACGTGTACTCTATATTGAGTCTGTCTGACTAGACTACAATCTGGTGCACAAATTAAAATTAGCATGTTCTTACCTTTGCTACAACTCAGTACTGTCGAGCTACTTTTAAGCTTACCACATCCTTGATATTAGAATTACTGAGCCAGTAGATGACTCAGATTATAAATGGGAATGTTTATATAATGCACTAGGGATTGGTTTAATGCAGTTTGGTCCTTTTTCACCTATCAAAGTAAATAACAAACTTGCTGCCTAAGTCCCTAAATTACTTCAACTTTTCTGCAACTCCAGTCAGTGTTTTAACCTTATCTGAGTGTGTGCTTTAAGACCATCATAAATGAACCACCAGGGATAAATGCTGTAGGAGTGAGCTTGAAGCAAAATCCTTTCCTGATCAAAATTTCTCACAGATAATTTGTGTCAGACTGATTTCCAAAGATTGCTTTTGAGATTGAATGCTTAGTTATTTCTTAAGAATCATGTAAAAAAAAAATGTGTAGCTCCACTTGTGCTGTTTCTTTATCAAATTAATTGAAGCCTCTGCTACCAATGTACTTTCTTGTCTGCAGGTATCCCAAAGGCAGACTTGTCAATCACACAGTCCCTCTGCTGCTGCTCTGCAGTTGACCTGATTCAGCACTGAAAAGGAGCAAGTGCTTCTATGCAATCAAACTGGAATGTATGGATACTGAAGAGACCTTGAGAGACTCACTTAGTACCAGGCAGTGGAACTAAGGGAGGCAAGATACAATAAGAAAGGATGTACTGGGGGAAGTTGTTGATTTGTAAGTGATCTTTTAATTTTTTTTTTTTTTTTAATCTTTGCAGAAAGAAACATGCAAATCTACAATTAAGGTAATATCTATGCAAAAATGCAGTGCATACCACACATCCCTATCCCCAGGTGTAATTGCAGAAATGTTAGCTGACTTTGGAATAAACTCAAAATATAGATTTGTTTGGAAAACTCTGGATGGCACTTTTGACAAACCTGATAGTACCAAAATGCACAAGGGCAAAGTTCAATGAGCCTTCAACTTGAACTTAATTTTAAATAGTTCAAAAATAGAAATGAAACACATCAGTCCCAGTGGTTATAGGGATACTTTTAAACTGAGAAATTTAAAATAATTTTAAATTANTTTTTTTTTTTTTTTGCACTACTACATTGTCACCCTGATGACTTAAAACTTCAAACTTTAACACCAAAATCACAAATGTTCTTCACATTGTCAGAAGCTGATTAACTGACCACCCTAGACATTTAAAACTTATTCTTGGTAATATGATATTAAAAATAACAGTGAATAATGACACATAGAGGACTGCCATAGACAGTCCAGTATGAGAAAATAATCTGTGATTGTTTTCTCAGAAGATATTAATTTCTAAGAACTACTATATTGGACCAGCAAGATTACATGTCAGTTTTCCAATGCTTTTCCAATGCCTCAGACTTGGTCTGGATTTGGGTTTGGCAGTCTCAATCATTAGGATGTTTGTGATAGATCATAAACAAATTCACAGACATGAAGGATGGTCACACATAGCACAGCTTTAGGTGTTTACAGCTGGTTTTAATTATCCAAGCCTTCCTGTATAATTACAATAAGACAAGAAATTCCTTTTGTGGATAGTAAGTCTCCTTAAACACTATTCTGAAATTAAAGAAAATGTAGCCTAGTGCGAAGTATTTCTCTTAGAAAAAATATAAAGTGTATAAAGCTTCAGAATTCCCTTTAAAAACAAAAATCTGTTATGCTTTTTTTCCTCCTAAAATTTAATGGATTACAGAAACAGGAATACTGAAATAAATCAACAGTTGCTATGAATAATTTATGTACAATGACAAAGCCAAATTTAGATTTTACAGAGGACTATGTGGCCAAATTTCTAGGGCCACCTTTTTGGAATCAAATTAAAGGTTGATTGTGTAAAGCATCTTGACTTTTACAGAACATAAGTTTTATGTGATTTATCACTTAAAGACCCATTGAAAAACAGTTGGAGACAGAAATCCGATTAGATGTTGTTCAGAGCCTCAATAAATATTTAGGAAGATAACTCTTACTGAAATTAATGGATATTAAATGCCTTACAACCACTGAGAATGTAAGCTGTGTATGGTTGTATACAATGAAAAAAAATATAAAGATATTACTGGACTGGTTATGTGTTCTTTTAAAAGGCTGGAATCTGGAATCAGATTAATTTAATCTGATTCCCAGTTCATGTTTACTCTCTTCGTAAGAAGAAGAAAGACTTTAAATGTTTTTCTGAAAAAGGCATAAACTCCAGAAAACTGTCCTCAGGCAGTTTAATTCCTTATTGTCCCATCAGCTTTACTTAAATTTGAAACATGTTTCACCTTTTGAAAGAAGGTAATTGAGATTGTTATTATTATCTTTTATCTTTTTATCCTCAGTTTATTCTCAGAAAGACAGTAGTTCAGAAAAGATTTCAGAATGCACAAGTTTTAAAAAAATAATCTATTATTACAATAATGGTAATACAAAATTCTGTTTGGAAAAGATGCATCTTGAATGGATTAAAGCCTTTTTGAAGATATCAAAAATTATCTGCAAGGGAAAATTAGTAACAGCTTTCTAGAATGACAAAAGTGCATGATTAAGTGTATTTTGTAGGGTATGTAGAGGGATGTCCACATTAATTAATCTGAAATTTTGGCTGCTTGTGCAAATATAATAAATCTTCAACTTGTTTTCTAGCAGTTATGAATGCAGGACATGTTTTACTTAAATTTACACCCTCAGAAGAAGACTGTTTCCTAGATAAGATATACCTGCAATATCCAGAGATCGCATGTAAACAGACCAGTAAGATCAGGGATCCCATCTGGTGTGGACAAAAACAAGGACAAGCATGACACCTGTCCAGCTTATTTTTCCTGTGGATGGTGAGAGGTTGCACTAAAGATACACTTCAGTCTCTGTGTGAACCTAACCTGTGAGAGCCTTCTCCAGTTGCCAGGTGCCCTTTGTGCATCTTGTAGAGTTTGCTGCTAAAAAATGTGAGTCAATTTATTTCAGTATCTTCTGTTCAAAAGCTGTGTTTGGTTCTCTCTCCCGTGACATTCAGGTAACCTAACTTCGGTCTGGTGCATCTGCCACCTTGACCACAAGGTCCATGTCTTGTAGGTTGGGATACCCTGTGGGAAAGAGTTGTTTCTGTTGATCCTCCACAGTAAGCAACTGCAGTGTAGGAAAGGTAGTCACAATCATTTACTGTTCTTAAATACTTTTCTTTTTCTCACTCATCTGTAGGAATCTGCACAGGGCTCTGCATTACACCTGATATTCTGATGTGTGAAAATGGCAAAAATGGTAGTTTCACCTTGAAAAGCCCTCAGCATAAACCAGACTGCAGTTTTCAGAGCAGTGGAAGGAGTATTTCACATCTGGGCATATGTGTGTATTTCTGTTGCAGGAAGAGCAGCATTCTAAAGAAAGACAAAATTTTGCTTGGTGGTACATTCTGCTATGTCTAGAGAAAAGAAAGAAAAGTCATGTCTTTAAAGAGAAGACCAGAATGGCTTGTGACTCAGGAGGTAAATTTTTTTTATAAGGAAATTGTAAAGAAGTGTCAATAAAGATTTCATTAAAAGATTGAACAGAAAAAATAGCAGAGAAGATTTGTTCAAGTTTTAAAAATATGAAGCACTGCTTTAATGAATGCTATCAAGAGACCCAAACAGAAGAAATATATTTGCTTACTTTCATCCATGAAAGTAGATTGGAAATATCTAATCCAGACATAATCATTAATGGATGCCTTCATTGTTAGTATTTATGGCAAATTATGTACAGTGTACATATCCCAAAATGGTTTGATTTCTCAAAATGTTTAGAAATTAACTCTGAAAATAATTTTCTGAAGTCATTAGATGTAGTCCATTGATATTCTCTGATAATACCCGTCTTATGTTCTAAGTAATTATGTAATCAAATAAATCTTTACCTTTCATTTTTATTTGGTGGATTTTCTCTGACTCAAACAAAACCAACTTCTGCTTCTATTTATTAATGCCTTCTTCAATATCTGTGTTGTTTTTCCCCCTTAATTTTACTACACTCTGGAACTACTTTACACAATATGAATTATAAATAAATGATGATTACTAACTTAATTTTCCAGCAAGTATTTTTCTTGTCTCTTTTTTAAAATTGTTCATTCGCTCTTCTCTTTTGAAGAGGTGATTGTCTTCAAGCCAGAAGAAGATGTGCATTCTTCAAAAAGGAAGAAAGGAGAGGTAGAGAATTCTCCTCAGGGGTGAGATTAAGATCAATATTTGCTTCTGAAAATCATAATTTTACCTCAGTTAAAACAGAAATAACAGATCAATTAAGTACCTACACCATGAAAAAAAAAAAAAAAAAAAAGTTCATAATCACTGGATTGTCTCTTCTGCTCCAAAAAACACATTGAGATGTACATTCAGACCAGATAAACACACCTTGGTAGGGGTTTAACAATAAAGTAGTGTATCCCTTGGGTATCAGTCTCTAGTTTAAGTGTTTTCTTTTTGACAAACTACTACATACTCTTATTCAAAATGACCTCTTGTTTAACACAAAAAAAAAAAAAAAAAAAAAAAAAAAAAAAAAAAAAAAAAAAAAAAAAAAAGAGAGGAGAAAAAAGGAAAAAATGACTTTGCTCTATGAAGATCACCAGTCCTCCTCAGACATATTCAAATCAGAAGAGCAGTGAAATAAATATTCAATAATTTGGTGGGGAAAAAATGATAGCTAAGTCCTCTTGACCTTTTGTGCAGCCCATTAACACAGTCCACTAACACCTGCTTTGTAATTAATGTGCTAATCAAGGCAGCAGGGTTCACCAGTTGCCACATTTCTGTACAGATTTCCAGTTTTGTTGCCATGTTGCTGTCACAATTAGTCTGCAGAACTCTTCATGTAGCCTCCTCCTGCAGGAAGAAAATTGTTTTCAGAAGTGAATGCTTCATAATGGAACAATCCCTTAATGTATAGGGAACTTATTATGCATTGTGCTGAAACTAATTTTCTTTCTTCTAGAAGTGTATGTGTGCTTAACAGTTAGAGGCAGAACAAATGATATTCAGATTTGTCCCAAAATGAGGAGTTTGGGAATAGTTTACAATGAACAGACAAACTGTCACAGTCACAGAGTTGAAAAAGCTGTTCAATCAATATGCTGTTTGCTTAGGTTCTGTCCATACACACACACAAACAAATCATTTTATGTCATATATTTCATGTCTACTTGCAATATTAATACCATAGAATTATTGAAATGACACCTGTAAAGCAGAAAAGCATTTGAAAGCTGTCATGTGGATAAGGTTCCCATGGAAACCATTTTCCTTGATATCCATGTGTTCAATATACCTGCCTATGATTTTGTTTGGATACTTGTGGGAATAATAAAAAAAACCAAAAAAAAACCCCAAAAAAACCCACCAAAACTAGAACAAAAACTTGGAAATAACTTACACATTTTAAAGTCTATAAAAATACTCATTTAACACACTGTATAGCTCATGCAGCAGAATAGCACTAACCTGATCAGCATTCATCACTTCTAGCTGCAGCTTTCATGCTACCTATGATGAATATGGTGTGTTGACTTAGAAAATCTAAGGATTTTACCAAAGTAAACACAGTGCCTTGAGTTCTTTGCTCAGTATATACAGGAGTTAAACTAGAACAGCAAGATTAAGCACATTTCCAATGGAGACTACAACATCACTGAATTCCCTTCTGAGAGTCCCTCAAACTGGTTACCTTACACAGTGCTTCTGTGTGACAAAAATATGTTAGTTCCAGGAGACACTGCTTCTATCTGTAACTATTTATCATAAAAGGCAATGTTTCAGACAGAATTGGTAAGAAGTCAAAGTGTATGAGATGCCGAGATAAAACTCTCATAAGTCTGTCTGTGATAAGGGCTAACAAAAAAAGGGAAACCTTATGAATAACTATAAAGTTTATTTTGTAAAACACAAGCAAAAAAACCCCCACCAAACAAACCTCGTAACAAATCCAAAAGGATTTGTTGATGTCATTTTTTTTTTTTTTTTTTAGTTGAAGAAATTTGGTGTTTTTAAAGCTGCGTTAATTTTAGCTTTGGTTTTCCAATATCCTGGAGTCACCTGAGGCTACATTAATCACTGTATCCTCAGTTACCTAAGTTTCTTCAGCCATCTCATATTGTTAAACACACTAAAACTTCAATACCTGGCATCTTTGTTTACCTTGTAAATATTCCAAAAAAATATATAGTCCAGTTATTAAAGTAAGATGCTTCTCAAACATGGTTATGTATATCCTCATGAACTATGAAATAAATGGTGAGTATTTTTTCTGTCTTTTTACTGAAGTTGAGGACCAAATATCCAAAAGATGTCTACATTTAGTTTAAGACTCTGGAAAGTAAGGATTCTTTTTTCTGACATTTTTAATTTCTAGAAGGGGAAAAAAACCAACACTGTAAAAAGAGAGAATATACTTTTCAGTAAAACAACACTGGTAATACAAGGGGGAGAAGTAAGAATACAGACTTTTTGTTTCATTCAAAACAAGTTTGGGAAGATTTTCAGTCATAAGTCATTATATTGCTTCTTTGGGCCCTAGTTAAACTGTTTGCTATTTTTTATAAAGCTGATAACCTAGGTTTTTTGAGCTATATGGCAAAGTACTGAGTCCATGTCAAATAGAAGTAAGAAATGTGCTCAAAGCTTGAGATAATTCTTCTTGGTGTTGTCATTTCTGCAGTGACAGCTGTAATAAGATTTTCCAGAAAGTACAACAGTATATTTTGCCTCTTTAAATATATTCTACTAACTACAAAAAAAAAAAAAAAGTTAATCTGAGTATACTCAGATATACAGAGAAATACTCTGTTGTATTTCCTACCTATCCAAAATAAACCATAAGCAGAAAAGAATTTAAAATTTTATTTGCTGTTTCCTGGAAGGAAGAAAACACTGTATTATATTGCTGATAACTGGTCATTTATGTCCCTGATTTAGAATTAATGTCCTTTATTCTGGCTATGCTATACTGATGATATGCTTTGGCACTGAATGAAGACATGATGTTTTCTCCATAGGCTTCTCACTTTCTACTTTTTGTGTGCACACCTACATGTTACGTGGCCATCAAGTTTGAAATATAATTTTATTTTGTAGTTTGTTTTCTTGGNAACAAAAACAAACCCTAACTGCCAATTCCCTGTCCCCCCCCAAGGAAAAAAAAAAAAAAAACAAAAAAAAAACCAAAAAAAAAAAACTATAAAATCATTCTATTGCAGTTCCAATACATTGAGACAAGATTGTTCTGAGATTCTTATATACCAAAGGCAGCAACTGTGCAATCAGTATGCTGAAGTCATGAAAAATGTTTCTGGATAGTCAAGAGACATGCACAAAACCTTCATGCAGTGAATTGTGGAAAGAACGAGAAAAGTAAAAAGAAACAGATTGTAGTCTTTAAGGGCTTAAAGTGAGAGTAACAGAGTAAATGGGGCTACAGAGAGTTTTGTCTCCAGCTAGATCCCTTTTAATGTTCAGAGAAGATGAGTTAATAAGTTGATAAGGCAAGTATACTGATCATATATGTATTTAAATATACTGGATATTATCAACAAAGTAAGGTTTTGTTTTCTTTTGCCTTCAAAATCCATTTTTTTTTTCCTAAGGCTTAATATTTCATATTTTAATAAGTTTTACCAGAGTTTTTAGTCTCTTAAAATATGTGGGACTATTTACTTATACTATTCTTCCCAATTTGTATTAGGATCTAAATAGAGAATGACTAGATAAATGGAGTATTATAAAAGTGTTTTAAATGTAAATTAATTTTCACAGAAAAAGAGTACAAATACCTTGCTAGCTCTTGGTATTTACTAGATGAGAGTGATGATCCTAAATCTGAATGAAACCTGAATGAAAACTATCTTTCTTAAACCACAAAATAATAGTGAAATATTTATTGTATGTATATTAAATCGCTTGTTGCATATTTTTAGCATTACTCTGTAGCACAAAGATTTTTTTTTAAATTGATCTTCCTTCCTTGAGTGTATTGCAAGTATAAGTCAAAATGTAGATGTCTCTGCATGTAAATATGCCCAGATCCCTACAAACACTTTCTGAAGTAAAAACCATTTGTTAAACAAAAGGCTGTGAACTCCATTTTTGTTTGTAATTGATCAAGGCCTGCAGAAGTCTTTAGATTCCTATTATTGGAGCCACTTACACTGCATCATCTTCAAAAGATACTGAAAATATCAGACTCAAATGCATGACTACATAAACCTTATCTAAACACTTTTTCCCCCAAAAGATACAGGGTCTGGGGAAACCTGATGTAGTGATTGGCACCTCGACCATGGTGGGGAAATTGGAATTATATTTAAGGTATCTTCCAAATCAAACCAATCTATGATTACTTGATTCTACAAGTTTTGTCCTTTTGGGCTTGATAAACCTTCCCATTCTATATTTTTTTGTATTTCTAAAATATTGTCTTTCACCTTACTACAGAGTAAGAGTCACAAAGCTAAATGTCCTCATTACTTTTTACATTGGATAAATAATATATAAAATAACATAAATTTAGTGGAATATTTCTATGCAACAAACCAAAATATTATTAAAAAGAATTGTTTCTAAATAGAAGAACCCGTGCATTTTAGAAACTTTTCAATGGTGTGCTTCACAGGGCTGCTCTCAACCACTTCTCTGCCCAGTCTGTAGGTCTAGATAGGGCCTTGAGCACCCTGGCCTAAAGGGAGGTGTCCTGGCCCATGGCAAAGTGAGCTGGGACTAGAAGGTTTTAATGTTCATTCCAGTCCCTTAACATTCTATGATTCTATGATTTGAGAAGCCAGGCTGACATCTTTGGGAGGATCCATATGAGTTCTCTGACTGATAAAGATTATTAGATCTAGGTAACTAGCTAGTACAACTGAGATGCTACAAGCATCTGTAAGAGGCTTAAAAAAAATCATAATTGTCTTAAACGCTATTGAGACCCCCCAAAGGTCTTTTCTCACTATGGCAAATATAAAGAATTTGCAACCACTGAAGCACACTGTGCCTCCTGGATTTCGGGAAGCTGGGCTTTAAGGCACCTTATAGGAACTTGAGATAGGATAAATGTAGCACTATTATCCAATTATCTCAGATCTAAGGAGAAGTAGACAAGGCTTAGGGAGAAGAATGTATCCACAAGGAAAGTCAACAGCAGCTCTGAAAATCAGCTCTGGTTGGGTTTGCTGTAGGAGAGGCCGTATATATGAGCTATAACCTCATTTGATAAGGCCAGGGAGGTTCTTGGGCATTCCCAGATGCACCTGAACTACATTAATCCATGGAACTGTGTGTTTTGTGCAGCCCTCACCACTGAGGAGACCAGAAGAGGACTGGTGTGACACCATGGGATCTATAGGGCTGATGATTATTGTTCTGCTTAATCTATCTCTCACTTTCTTTTCTCTCCCTCACCACCATGCCCCCTCACTCTCCTCACTTTTCTATTTCTATTTTTTTTTTCTCTGTCTCTCTCTCTCCCTCTCACTTTTGCTGCTAAATAAAATCCATACTGTTGACTTCAGCAGACTTCAGCATAAGGTCTTGTTTGCACCTTAAGTTGGGCAGAGGTACCTCTCTAATAATTTTAATAATCAGATTGTAACTGTGTGGTGTAAACAAGCTGGCAAAATGGCACTCCTTTTTATATCCCTTGGTCCCAGGGAGAGATACTCCAGTCCTCTCCTTGCCCTACTTACAGTATAATACATTTGTCTTCTATGTGCAAGCACAGTGGCAATAACAGAAACATAGTTTTATAGGAGAGGGTTCATTTTTTTGTTGTTCCTTTATAAGAAAAAAAAAAAAAAAAAAAAAAAAAAAAAAAAAAAAACAAAAACAAAAAACCAAAAAAAACCACCTGTTAATGGACCATATTCATCCAAGTAACAAAAAAGACTGGTACACAGTGGTGATGTAACTCATTATATACTTCTGAATACATCTCACTAATAAAAGAAAAGAGGACAAAAAAAAAAATCTGTTTATCCTGGTAAAGCCTATTCTCTGGAGATACAAATTTTATTCTTATTGGAAAAAAAATCCTTTTGTGACATGAAACTTTTAATTTATGGTACTTCATCTCTAAATTGGAATGAAAACACTTTTCTATGCTCTAGAAGAGTGTTGTATATTTTGAGACTTTTTCTGATCTTAGAAATGTATTAGAGAAGCACACAGAATTATCTTGTATGCTATAATGTAGGTTATGTTCCAGTTGTATTTAATACGTGCTTTTATAACACAGTAAACGATCTTGATAAATAAAAGTTTTTATTTGGTTGGCTTCTTTTTTTATTCTTCTTTGAATGAAATAATACAACTGTACTTTCAGTTCTGCCAAAATTACTGCAAGACTGACCTATTTTTAACAAGCTTAACAGAAATGTGTCAGAGTGTGCTGTTCCTTTAAGAACGAGATATTAACCTCATTTTTCTTATGTTTCTTTCCCGGAATAGGGAACTTTAGGAAAACAAAGTGCTTTGCTGGGTAACAATGAAACCCTGAATAACTCCTGTATCTGAATTTTCATTTACAACAGTTTCAGCCACCAGCTACCCATTCAGGCTTGTAAGTTCAATTTTCCTAAGTTTTTTGTATCTTTTCTATATCCTAGTTAAGTTCCATCTTGCCGTCTAGAAGTCTAAAGTTAACCATGTATACCATGGTTTGATTTAAAAAGTCAAATGTAATAGAAAAGGGGAAAAAAAATCCCATAAAATAGAAGTAATCACATAAACTCTGTGTCTCAGCCTCATAAGCTCTGCAGTTCTACAGATTCATCATCCAAACTTAATTTGAAGTGACTGGACTGATGCTACATTGGCTGCCACTTAGGCTCTGACTAGTGCTACTGCTGTGTATCATTAAAACACCTCCTGTTGGACAGAAAAATGTCATTGCTTCTGGCTAGCGCTGCAAAAAGATGCCATGCTACAAGAATCCGTTCAGTACCTGGAATAAGATTTGAGTTGTCACAGTCTCATTTAAATAAAATAAAATCTAAAAAAATTAAAATAAAATATATAGGAGAGGACTAAGAGACAGGGGTGGGGGAGAAAGAAGTGACTGTTAAAATAAAAAAATCTGACATCCTGAAGAAGAAGCTGGAGTAACAGCTGTCATCAGATTGAGATAGAAGGTGACCTCTCCAAGAAAAAGGTGTCCCTGGAGTTTCCTGGCTGACACCACAGTGGATACATCAGTTTAAATACATCTTCATTTAAGCACATAAGGTTGCAGCTAAAATGTCAAAACTCAGTAGGAATACATAAACACACACAGAGGCAAATATATATATTTACACACACATGCACATATATTCACATACATGTATATTTGAGGAGAGATTGAATGCATATAAAGAATATGGACAGCGCTATGGTGGCAAAGATGGGAAAAGCTGAAAAAATCTTAGACAATTATTTGAGGAAAGAAACTTAAACTCACTCCCCATTGTTTATAGGGTACATGACCTCAATTTGTAAGAAACTCTTACATAATTTAAACTCCTAATTTCACATATCCTCAGAGAATTGGCCTGTACAGCTAAATTGATGTGTTATTGCTAATAGGGGCTAATTTCCAATGTGGAAATATCAAGCACATATTGAACAAATTACTTTAAAGTCAGTTAGATTTACAAATATTATATTTTTTTCATGCTAAAACAGTCCACACAGACAATTAGCTCTAAGTAGCTATACATTCTCTACCTACTTTATTGAACACTTTTTTTTTAAAATCTGGGCAAGTCCACAGCTGCCTTACTTAAACTCTTAGCAGAACAGTACACCATATGTAGGCAACAGACAAATATACCCTTTTAGGTGCTTTTCTTTGTCTTGTATTATTCTTCAGCAAGAACTTCTAAAAGTCATTAGATCAAGTGAATTTCTCAAATTATGGACCTTGTGAAAATACATAACTATGAAAATGAAACCTGGTGAACCCTAGAAAATTATGAGGGAAAAATCACATTTATATATATATGTATATGTATATATNNNTGTAATTACAAATTAGAAGACCTTTTTTCTTAGACTGTTTTTTTTCTTTTTCCCACTTTTAATTTTTTTTTAACCTAAATAAATATAAGAGAATTCCCAGAAGTAAAAGCAATTCTGTTTTGTTGAAGAATTAATTAAATATTATGAATACTCTTAAATATTATAATTTAATGTATTTTTTTATTTATTATGATTTTAAACACAGACACTGATAACTGTAATGCTGAGCACCAAAGAGAAGATTTTGTGAAGGACTTGGCATTCAAATTCAGTGTGTTGTATGTAATACATTTCCTGGCTCTGTCTGTAACTTAGGCACTTTAGATTTAAAGAAAGCCTTGTGGCCCAAAATAGTGTTACAGAAGATATGAATACAGTCCATCATTAGTGGAAGAAAAGTGTAGTTATCTGAAGAAAACAATGTGCTGGGTTGAAGGCATGTGACAGAAAGGTTTAAAATGTCTGCGTATCTTTGGAAGTGTGACATTTTCTACTGGCAGGAGCAGAGGCAGGCAGAACAGACTGAAGAAAGGAAAATGCCTAATGAGGTTTGAAGGGAAAGTTGTTATAGTGCTGGTCAAAAACACAGCATAATCAATTTGTATTTCTCTTTTTTGTATCGTCCGCTGTACCAGGTTCCCTGTCAGGGTCTGCACTTCATTCATAATAACACATACACCATGCAGAGATAAAACAAGGAAAGGTTAGGAAAAGTAGTGTGGGTGATAGTATTGACAGAAACTGCCTAGGTTGCATGAAGGTAGCGATTTACACCAGCTGAAAAACTGGCTAGTACATACATTTTTTAAAACAATAGGAATTTGCAGCTCTCCTGTCTATTACTGGCACATTCTCTGTATATATGCAAAAGAATAATTACCAGTATTCTATGTATAGGTAAAATACAAAACTCCCATTACTGTACGGTGACATGACACTGTAAGCTTTAATTATTCAATGAAGTAAGGAAGCCACATTGGCTTTTATTTTAGAAAATTAAAAAAATAAGATTATTGAAAATATAACCTTTCATTCCAAAATGTTTGCATTTAAAATAAGTAAAGAACAATTTTGTATACTATATAATACTGATGGTTAAATTCTAAGTATTTTTAGAACGTGCTAATAAGCATTTTGTCTAGTACAGATAACAAACAGCTTTCAAAGCAATACCAAAATTACTTCCATAGAGAATTTACAGAAAATGTTGCTATCCTATAGACTACAAGAATCTACCAGAACAAAGAGACTGTAAACTCAGGAAACAAGTCTGGCTTTTGTATGTTTCTCTATTTAATTGGTGTCATGGTTACATATTTCTCAATGTATAGCTGATGCTGGAAAACAAGCTGACAGCTATATGAAACAGCAAGTACCATCACTAGGAAGAATCGTATTTAATTATGTGGTGCTAACCACAGAAATTCATGGAGTTGATACTTATAAAGGATTAACAGAGATCATACTGGCTTATAGCCAGCACTGAGACAAGGCTGACATTTTCATGACCAATATAGGGTATTTTGTAATTTATTTTTTTGTTTAAGCATAAAGAAAAAAATCAATCTGTCAAAACATCAAATAATTAAATTTACTTTTTCTGTATACCATAGAAATAGTAGTAGGTGGACACTCAAGAACTCTGGGCTGTTCCCAATTCTATCATATTATCAGCTGCATCAAGTAGGTCTGCACAGAATAGTTTGAAGTATGCTGCAATATAAGTAGATACCATCTTGTAAGTAATTTATTACACTGTTCTCCTAAAGAACTCCTCGTGTGACAGTGATGAAACTACAGAATTAGAATCATAGAATCATAGAATGGCTTGGGAAGGGACCTTAAAGGTCATCTAGTTCATCCTGCCTGACATGGGCAAGGACATCTTTCAATAGACTGTACGTCCCAGAGCTCCATCCAGCCTGGCCCTGGCCCAGGGATCCACAAGTTCGCTAGGCAACCTGTTCCAGTGACTTACCACCCTCACAGTAAATAACTTTTCTTCTGACATCTAATCTAAACCTACTCTCTTTGTGTTTGAAGCCCTTTCCCCTTGTCCTGTCATTATATGCCCTTGTAAATAGTCCCTTTCCATCTTTCTTGTAGGCTCCCTTCAGGTTCTGGAAGGGCACAATTAGGTCACCCCAATGCCTTTTCTTTTCCAGGCTGAACAAATTGAAACCTCTTAGACTTTCCTCAAGGTGAGGTGCCCCATACCTCCAGTCAATGGCCTACTTTTACTATAAATTACTGATATTCTGATAATTTGATAATTTTGATAATTTACCACTACTGTGATGCAGTCTGATACACTGTGAATGCTTTAAGAGAAGGCATAATATTTATGTTATATGGGCCAAGGCCTATTGATCCCCCCCCAAACTGAATTTTATCCATGACTTCAACAAAAATCAGGCCTAGTTTTGAAAGCTTTCTTTATATTCCAATGTTTGTTCCTCTATGAAGCAAATAAAATTAGGTAATTTTAAGTGGCCTATAATAACTCAAATTGCTGCAGGCTCTCACAAAAATACCAAAAACAAAAACAGAAACAAAAACAAGCACTCAAACAAAAACAACAAGTCAATCAATCAAATAAACAAACAACCAAAAACCCCCTACCAAATATGCAAACATAAAACCCTAAAAAACCCCCCAAAACCCCCAAACACTCAAAGGAAATATTTTAAGACATACAATATGAATTAAAAATACTAAATTGCACAGACTAGCTTCAGGAAGCACTTTGTCAGCCTTCAAGTGTGATGATGGACAATTTTTTCTAGTTCATATATGAATTAAAAACTTCTTATTTTTGTTCAACTACCTTTTTGAAATTTCAAAACAGTACAGAAATAGTTCATTGATAGCACCAGCTGCTGCTATCTCTAACATAAGATAGGTGAGTCACCAACTGACATAATAGGAAAGTTACACTGCATGATGCATTATGAGATGATGTGAATATTGTTATTATGACCACTGTAGGGTAATACATTCCCTTCATTAAATGAAAAAATGAAACATTTGATGAATGATGCAAATGTTATCACAAGGTTCTCTCTTCATATAGATGTCTACATAACATGAAATTCTACAAGGTGCTGAGGCACTAATGATAGACATCCCATAGCTTTCCATATTCACATTCAGTAACAGAAGCTACAAAGTCTAGTGCAGCTGCTTCCCAGTAGGACAACGTGCTCCTGAAGCACAGGTTTTCTCAATATGCTGCTTACCTTCGTGTAGTAATGGGAATTTTTCAAGTTTCTTTGCGTGGGCTGAAATCATCTTGTTCACTTATTGCTGATACTGAAAAGGGCATTTCTGGTTGTTTTTTTTTGTTTGTTTGTTTGTTTGTTTGTTTTGTTTTGTTTTGTTTTGTTTTGTTTTGTTTTTTTCTATTTTAAAATTGTGTTAGTTGGTCATTTAATAGATGAAATTTTTTTTATGAAAAACTGCATTTTGATAGGAAAACTTCAAAGAAGGCTTGTTCTTTGAGAAAGACAATTTTTATATAATATGCAAAATGTTGAACCTCTGGTATGAAACCATTTTATTTCCATGAGAGAATACTTTTTCACTATTCTTTGTCCAGAACAGGGATTGCACTGCTATATTACTAACATCTTGTCTATGTTTAACCTGTTTCTTCTTCCTTGCCATTTTTGGATGCTGGCTATATTTTTAGTTTTATGAGACCTTGATATTTTCAATTTTTGTTCTCAAAAACACCTACTTTGCCAAATATATAGCAGGCTGAAGATTAGTCTCCAAGATATAGCACCTCACTAACTCATGTGGTTTCTGTAAAATCATAGAATCACAGAATGATTTGGGTTGGAAGGGACATTAAAGATCATCTAGTTCCAATTCTCCTGCCATGGGCAGGGATATCTCCCACTAGACCAGGTTGCTCGAAGTCCCATCCAACCTTGCCAGGATTGCTCAGCTTCTCTGGGCAGCCTGTTCCATTGCCTCACCATCCTCACAGTAAAGAATTTGTTCTGCATCTCTAATGTAAATTTCCCCTCTTTCAGTTTGAAACCATCACTCCTTGTCCTGTAGCTAAAGTTCCTGATGAAGGAATACCTTTATCATTGACTATGACAGCATTTAAGCCGGTTATGAGAAAAAGCTAACTTTAAGGGTCCTTCTTTAAGGGTCCTACTGCTGGACAGAGCAGGTTGAACCTGAAAGGTCAGTTTTCATTCAGTGGTGTCTAAACACATGCTGAATCCCAATATCATGTTGCAATTTTTTTCTCTCATAAGCTAGATGCCCAAGTCTGGCCTTTACTGCAAGCTATGGATCATGGTTCACCACTAGTGCAGGCATACTTAACATAATGTGATCTTCCTAACAAATACCACTATTTTTTTTTTAAATCCTTCTTTCCCCCTTTCTTTCTCTGCCTGACAGGAAAAGTATGGCAGAAGATGAAAAGTGTCCGGTTTGTTTTTTAGTATATTTTAACCACTTCAGCACTGGGAAAGTTTGAAAGCATGATTGTTGCATGGATTATACATTTAAAAAATACCCTTCTCCTATGAAAAGGCATAATAACCAAACCAAAGAATAACTCTGACTCCTGATTTTATCAGTGATTGTGTCTTAGGGAAAATAAAGCAGTTTCCAGAAGTGATATATGCTTGCAAGTTAGAGAAACATAGGTCTATCCTAGATGTTTCCTATCTGCCAAGTCCTTCTTTGATTTTATTTTAATTAACACAAAATACATTTCTCTTGCTCACTCACACTAACAAGTAAAATTCATGATGACTCTTCCAAAAAAGTTTGAATGGAGATGAATAGATGGTCTGAAATAGGTCAGAGAAGTTTCTCAGAGCCAATTACACTGATTTACTGGCACTTCTCTGAACATAATTTCGGCAGCACTACTTCCTAAATATTGGAATATCCTCAGTTTTGCAGTATCCTAGTTGCTCTGCCAAGAAATGTGGTGCTTAAAACATTAGGCATTTAACTGATCTTCAGTTTCTTGATATTAGCTAAAGAAACAACAATATGGGAAAAAATTAGATTCATAAACTTGTCTCTACATGAGACAGGGAAGTGGACTGTACGCATGAGAGCTAGAAAATATCTGTGTTAAAGAAGTAGGCCAAGGAAGCATCCTGGCATCAGTATTTTTGCTGTACCTTTCCACATGTTTTATTTGATGTGTTGGGTATAGGTGGCAATGCCTTGGTGATGAGACAGGTGCAGAGGAAGGCCTGTCCTGCGCTGGACACAGCTGGTTCCAGCTGGCTCCAGTGGATCAGCACAGGGCACAGCTCAGTCCCTCAGCCAAGCACACTTAAAAAAGGGCAAAACACTGCACAGTAGCTGTGGGAGAGCAGTGAGTGAGAAAAGGGTGAGAAATTGCCCTATAACAGCAAGGTGAGAGAAGCAGACGGAGGAGGTTCTCCAGGTGCCAAAGCAGGGCAGAGGCTCCCCTGCAGTTCATGGAGATTACACTGGAGCAGAAACCCACACTGCAAGCCATGGAGCAGGTAGATATTTTCTGAAAGAAGCTGCAGTCTGTGAAAAATCTATGTCTATCCCATGGGAAGGACATATGATGGAGGAGGGTAAAAGTGTGAGGCAGAAGGAGCAGCACTGAAGAGCTGTCAGGAACTAACCACAGCTCCCATTACCCATTACTCTGCTCTACTCGGCAGTGAGGTAGAGCAGTCAAGAATGAAGGAGTTCAGCCAGGCCTGGGAGGAAGGATGGGTGGTGTTTTAGTTTTTGTTTCTCACAATTTGAAGGTATTTTAATTAGTAAAAAATGAGATAAATTTTCCCTAAGTAGATTCTGCTTTGTCTGTGATAATGGTAATTAGTAAATGATTCCCCTGTATTTATTTTTACTCATGAGGGTTTTGGTCTTACTTTTTCTCCCTCTTCTACTGAGGAGCAGGAGAACACCTGGCAGCCAGCCAAGGTCAACCCACCACACCTGTACATTAATATACAGCCTTCAAATTCTTTGTTTCCTTAAAGGGAGTTATATAGCAACTTATCTGTAGAAGAAAAAGGAAGAGCAAAACAAGAGGATAAAAAGGTACAAAAACAATTTAAAGAGGATAGTGAGGCCATTTGAAGCCCAAAATAATATAGATTTTTCTATTTTCAAATATTATTTAGACAGAAGTAGAATCTGTGAACTTCATAGGGGCAGATTTTCATCATTGCAAATCATATCTCCTCTGCTTCCATAATGGCTATGCCAGTTTGTGACAGATGAAGATGTATTGTACCTTGAAATGATCTTGCAGTTCAATAGTGTTTAGAAAACCTATCTTTTAGCATAGTAAAAAGGACTGTGTAATGTTTATTGATTTTGTGTGTATATGTGTGTGTACATGATTTTTTCCCTCAAAGTGATTTGCATCTCAGAAATAGGAAAGCATATTTGGAACTCTAATGATAAGGTTAAAATTCCAAAGGATTCAGCAAAGGCTAAGAAATTAGCAAGAGAAAAGTTGGGGAACAGTGTAAAATGCATAGTGTAGTGTATGAATATTTAGAGGTCTCCAAGATATAGCTAGAATCTAACTTGCATGTGCTATCTAGTTTTTGTCACAGCTCTCTCCTTGCCTAATGTTCTTTTCCCATAGTTTTTTCCATATTTCTTTGCTTTGTTTTTTTTTATTCTGAATGTTCTGGTTTTTTGTCTACTTTTTTTTAAGCTCTATCCCCCTTTACTTTCTAGTTTATTACTTTCTAGTAATTCAGCCTTTCAGAACCCAGCATTTATGACTTTCCTAGTCAATTCCAACAAATCTGTTTCATACTATGCAAAATGAGCATGTCCATTATTATTGAACATACTCTTCCTTTGAGATGCAGTAACATCTTGGGCCATGTATGCATTACTACATATGACTATATATAGAAGCTTTCTTATTTTTGAAAAAAGCGCAGTAAAATCTACATGGAGCTGTGAATCAGCATATCTTTTATAGTTCATATTTTTTCAGCTTCGTATCTGAAATCAGAATTGTTCCAGAATTTGTCCAAAATGTGCGCATCTTTTTAATTATCTTTTAACTGATAAAATTAATTGGAAAAAATACAGCAAACAGGTTTGACAAGGACAGTCATTCTATCAGAATACAGTAACAGATATATATGACTAAAAGAAACCCAACAAAATGGTAAAGACCTTGTTGTCTTGAAAATGTTGCAAGGAAGTATTAATGAAGAAAGTGCTGCTGTATCATACTAATAAGTTCCAAAGTCTATGTTAAAAAATTAAATATTTTAATTAATTATTAATATCAGCTCCTCAGCTGCTAAGCACAACTTGGATGAACTTCAGAGAACATTAACATTACCACAAAAAACAAAGGGAGGACATGAAAGCTTATGTTTCTTGTTACCTCACCAGCCAAGACATTATTGCAGCATCAAAGTAGAAATTAATTTTTCACGTCTGGATTAAGAGAAAATTTAAACCCTTTCACTGCTGAAAAACATTTTCTGTTCATTCAACAAAAAGATTTCTCTGAGCTTGATTTTCTCACTGTAGAAAAGGAACTCAGTTCCTGCTTATAGTGTAGAAATTATAAGAATCTGAATATGATATTATGTTATCATCTGTTTACTTAAAAAAAACCAGTTTACAACCAAGTTCAAAGGACTCCATTTCAGCATATGAAAATCCAGGGATCATTTGATTTTCCACTTCCATTAATTAGATTCTGTGGATCATTGGACTGTGCCATGCTTTCCTTTCAAGAACCAACATCCATTATGAAATTTCTCAAATTTTGTATACCATCATTCTTAATCTTTCACCACCTCATTGCTTTGATATCTGCTACTTCTCAGATTATTGCTAAAAGGCTATGTTTAAAAATCAATGTCTAACTGCAGTGAAATATGTCTATGGTGTTTTTCCATCTCCTCTTTTGTTGCAAAAAGAAACAAAATCCTTTCTTGGTTTATTTTTGCCAAACTTTAGTTTCTTCTACAGAAAAAGTGTTCCATATGAGAGGTCATTGCAGAGCTTTATTAAAAGATCTTTTTTTTCCTGAGGTTAAACATCCCGTGTTCTAAATTTCAGTTATAGAAACCGGAGACAGTATTTCTAAATAAATCTCACCAGGATCACTGGACTCATAGAAAGTAGATTTGGGAAAGATTCCAGGAGTTTACATTCCTACTTGGTGTAGCATATAATTTTTCTACAGATGTTTATCCAGTATCTTTTTAGCTCTTTTAGTAATTTTAATATTTGTATGAGCATGCTTAGTTTTACACAGTCTTCTTTGATTCATAGAATCATAGAATCAAAAGGGGTTGGAAGGATCATCTGTTTCAACCTTTCTTAGCAAAAGCAAGGTCTAGACAAACTGTCCCTATACCCTGTTCAGATGAATCTTAAATTTATCCAAGGTTGGGGAATCCACAATTTCCCTTGGGAGATTATTCCAATGGCCAATTTCTCTCCTTGCAAAAAATGTTCCTCAAGTGTCCAGTTGGAATGTTTGCAAGAGTAACTTGTACCCAACACTCCTTGTCTTTTCCACTGGAGTCCTTGAATAAGAGGATCTCCATCTTCTTTGAAGCCACCCTTTGAATACTGGAACATGATGATAGATATCTTCTAAGCCTTCTTTTCTCAAGGCTGATCAAACATAGTTCTCTGAGGCTTTCCTTTTAATGGCAGGCATCCTAATCCTAGGGTCATCTTTGTGGCTCTTAGATCGTCTTCATGTTCCTTTTCTGAACCCTCTCCAACCTGTACATCTTCAATAGTAATGTAATTAAGTCAGGTTTTTTCCTATCTGTTATTTGCTTTAAGTTTATAGAAGCTAACCTAACTATTATCCAAGTTCCAAGATCTTGCGTTTTGGGCTATTTGATATTTTCCCATCATTTTTAATATGGTTCATTTGTCAATGTCTAAGTCTTTCTATATGATTTTATCCAGCTCTTTGTACTGATATTTTCCTATCAATAGATTTCATCATCATATACCAATGAAAATATGAAATGGCATTGGTCCCATAGTTTTTTGTGGATTTCCAATTCTTAATGATCTTTATTAAAAGATCGTGGAAAATTATATGGAAAATATAGAAAAACTTTAATTTCACGTTCCATGATTCTGCATGGAGTTTTTCAATTTTTCAATAATGAAATTTACCGAGACACTTTAGAATTAGATCAAAGTTCCTGACATCAAAGATATATTAAGAAAACTTTAAGAATCCTCTTTCAGACTTTATATCAGATCACTAGTAAAAGTTTTACCCTGTCAGACACTTTGATCAGTTAGCCTAAGTAACATTAATATTAGAAAAAGCCCTTACCACATATCCTTTACATGAAATCATGAGATCTGGGAGTATTGCACAGAACATCACTAATCACATGTTAATTAAATCATTATTAAATCACATATACATAAAATATACAGTAATACAGAAAATATTAGCAGTATAACATCTACATCAAGAGTAATGAAAATGATGTTTCAAAAAAAAAACTTATTTCAAAAACCCAATAATTTCTGTGCAATCAATTTTTTTCCCCATTTTTTGGTGTGATTCTTCTCCTAGAATCAAGATAAATCTATGGGGTTTTCAACCATAAATATTCTGGTCTCAGTTGTAGCTCCTAATATCAATGAATTGCAATGTAATCTGGCTGCTGCTGGCTGATTGTGCATTATCCTCCCTCCAGAAGAGAAAATCTTGCTCAACCCAAGAATATTTTTGGCACACAAAGCCCCTGACCCTGAGATAGACTCCTCTGCCTGAGATAAGGAAAAGATAGGAATAGTTCTTTGTACATCTTGACACCAGTGTTAGCTTTGTGGTTAGCTTTTCAGAGCCGTGGTGTGTTATAAGGAGACGAAAGTAAGCTGAGAATCAGAGTGAATACCTCTGTCTCCGATTTCACCCTTCTCACCCACACTGTTGTGGGAGGCTTTGATATGAGTCTCAGCAGCAGGGAGGATGCCAAGAAAACTCAGCACTTTGTGATGCCATCTTGTACTCCTCTAACACTACTTGGCAGTCCAGAGGAGAAGTTATTGCACTCTGTGGCCCTTGGAACTGTTTGATGTATGGAGTCAGAGCAGCGTGCAGGGATAATACTCACTCCAACACAGGACATTGTAAAATAGGCGTAACTTCAATGCATTCTTTTACTGCTGAGCAAATACTTTGGCAGTGACATGACTTAAGTTAACCTTCTTTCTCAGGATGGCAAAGGCCCTTGTAAAATTCTGAGTGTTCTTCAGGGAGGTATGTTTGTGAGTAGTAGAGAAAACAGCTCACCTAACAGGCTTTTCTACGTGTTTCTTAATTTCTGAGGCTATCACTCTTTATCACTTGATATGATCTAGTTCTCATTATTTGTGTTTAGAAAACTGTTCACTGATAACAAAGTTTATTTTCTAGTTTTATTTCTGAGCTATATGGTGAAGAGACATATATAAAATAAACCTGGACTGAAAATTAAACATTACAATTTATGTGTTTATGTTTTTAGTTAGTGTCACTTGTCTATGAGGCCATGTTTTCATTGTTTTTCTGTTATCAGATCTGGAAGGGAAGCTGTCATGAAAATTGCTTACTTTAGAGATCACTGGTTGAGCTCCAGAAAGTCAGCTGGCATTAGAAATGCCTGAGCTCAGACAGAGACCACAAAGTTTTTGTAGCATTGTTCCTGAATATCTGATCTATAAAAGAGTTATTAGAACTCAAAAGTAAAGTGATCTGCTGAGCACTTTAATGCAGAAATATTTGGGTTATGAATTCAATTAGCAAATACAATAGAAAATTGCTATAATACCATGAAATATGAATAAAAACCTGCTCATTCTTATCTCAATCTATTGAAAGTAAAGGCAAACTTTAAATCAGGCATGTCCTCATTTTTTAATAGAATTGCCCTTATCTAGATTAAGCCTCTTAAAATTAAAGAGACTTATTGAGACACAAAATATCTGTTTCCAGATTAGGGACATTAGGGAACTAATGTTTCAATAAGTTTTCAATTGTACAAGAAAAAAGAAATTATGAGAATGTCTGCTCAGCGGTCCATCCTACCTTAGGGCATGACATAAAACTGAAAAAAATTGGATTTTTTTCTACTGATTCCAAAAAGCTCACTCCCAGATCTTATAGCTGTTCTTATGCAGTTCTTACAAATAGAAGTGAACCACCTGAAGAATTTTAGACCTTTTCTCAGAAACAGGCCAAGTCTTAACTGGTTGAGAGTGCCCAATTTTGTATATAGGGAAAAAATATTGCTGATTGATACTTAAGTACAGCCTGTCAGGAGAAAAAAAAATTAACCAAAAAAATTAAAAAACCCAACCAACCAAACAAAAAAAACAAACACCAAAACCAACCAAACAAAAAAAACAAACACCAAAACAAAACAAAACAAACAACCCCCCCAAAAAA
>VZRH01002693.1:235094-248202 GCA_013397555.1 Urocynchramus pylzowi | reverse complement strand
CTTTTTCCCTTTTTTTTTTTTTTTTAATGTTTGTCCAGAGTTGCCATGGAATAAAATACACTATGCACTTATGAACTCTTCAGGTGCACATAGCTAGTTCTTAACAACCAAAATTTATTCACATGCTGTACGAATTCATTGTTATTTGAAAGCAAAAATATTTGTAGAAGGGTAAGGATTTTAAAAACTCCTTACCCTTCTACAAAATCCTATAAAATAGATTTCCAGAAATCTGTCACAGGTTTATTTCCTAAAATTATATCTGATTGTATTTAAAACATACTAGTTGACATTGTAAATTCATTGTTTAATAATTTTTTAATTCATTTGCTAATCTTTGTTGTAAAATTAATCATGATGAAATAAATTGGCAACAATGGGGTTGCCATAAGTGCACACAGAGGTTTTACAGTGTAAAATCAACACTGAGGGCTGTATGTTCTGTCTTTCAGATCTTTTTCTATTACTGATAGATGTAAGAATTCAGTAATCAAAGAGAAGAAGAAGCTTCATATACTTTTTTGAGATTATTGTATTTTTTGAACACTTAGAAATGGTAATTTTGGATACTAGGAAAAGAGCAAACTTTTTCAGAAGTAGAACAAGTAAGGAAGCATTTTTGAGAAGAAAATATTTTTCATTTGGCTTAAGTATAAAACCAGAGTATAGAACAAAAATGGAACAAAACCAAATATTTTATCCCCAAATACCTATTACTATCAATTAACATAATTTTTAAAGTCTTAAGTGGCATTCAGACTCAGTCTACCCTATTAATGAAAATAAGTTACTTTTGCATTTAACCTTTTGAAAGAAACTTCATTTAAAAAGTAGTTATATTGTACCTGGAACTATCTATCTATCTATCTATCTATCTATCTATCTATCATCTTTCAATACCTATCATGGTGCAGGGGTTGCTTGTAGATAATTATTTGGCAGGGCTAAATTGAAAATTATACACTACATAGCTTGCTTCATGCTAAAAACAAAAAAATAAACCAGAAACTCCCAACAAAGGAAAAGAAAAGTTGAGGGGAAAAAAAAAATGAGGTATTTACTGAATCTGTTTTATTGTGAGACTTTTTTGATTGATGATTTTTTAAAATATATTCAACAGAACATATTGCACTCCCTTAATATTAATAAGAAAACATGACCCAGGCAAATATGTTTGTCAGTGACATGATATCATGGTAGCATGGTATCATGAGACTGCTTTTCCTAGTGCCTCTTTGAATACTGAAAGAATTTTCTGTGTTCCATTTCTGGAGTTTTTCTTTGTGATTTTTTCCTTGATTAACTCACAGTTATCATAGAAGAAGTCATCTTTGATAAATTTGCCCTTCTGCAGAATGATCAGCATTGACACATCAAAGTTAAAAATCCAGAGACATCAATGCTGCTAATATGTTAGTAGTATGTGATGGAATGAAAAGTTACTTATTAATTTTTAATTAATTAATTTCTAGTTTATTCATTTCTTCCAGTGCTCATTTTTTTTTTTTTTTTCAGTGGGTATTTGATATTTTTCTAATCCATTGCTTCATATGGCAACAGTGAACAAGACAATCATGTCCCTCAGCATGTCACTTCTCATGCAGCAACATCCTAAGAGAGCATCTCTTAAATGTGCTAAAGAGATTTCCAGGTATCTTGAGAGAAATTCACTTCACTAGAAAGGAAGCGATGAATTAAAATTGGCTTTGACTTTTGAGATTTCAAAAGCCCTTCTACAGCTTGTCTTCATGTACTTTTGTCCACATTAAAGTCCAATGACATAATTTATTTTAAAAAATAGAAGGTTCTTTTAAAATTAATTTATATCTTTCAGGTTCTAAATAATACATCAAGTACACTTTTTAAAATCTATTTTGTTCAACCTGTCATTTTATCTACAGAAACCCTTAGATGCTGACTGTGAATTTTTTTCTTCAAACAAGTATTCTTAGATTATTTTTTTAGTTCAGATGTCTTGTTCAGAGGTTCTTTGAAGACATCCCCTGTGATTTAACTGTTTTCTTTAGAAGCTCCAACCTTTTCTTAGAATTTGTTTTCCTATATATTGTGGTGTTCTTCTGGTGGTGTTCCATTATTTAATGTCCCCAGACCAAAAACCTACAAAGGCCACACGCTGCTTATTTAGATCAAAATATCAATTTCATCTTCTGAGAATGGTTCAACATATCCATCCCAATTCAAGTTCTAGCTGATGTCATGCAAAGACTAAGGTTATAATGGATATCCTCCACATACCTATGACTTCGAACTATGCTTGTCATTGTATTATTCATGGCTTATTACATTATTTTTAGCAATTATTTTGATTACTTTTCTGCTTTGGAGAAAACTAATGAGTGTAAAACTTTATTATCATTAAAAAAGTTCTGTTGATGTCCATTGTAAAAATTACATTTACTTTTAATTTTTTTTTCCTGAGCCTACTTAAATTTTCCAGAAGCAGCTTTACAAGTATTTTGTTCCATAATAATACAGATTCTAATTTTTCAGGAATTCTGATAAAAAGAGTTGGAGTATGCATATAGGATGCTTTAAGAGTGTTCCTTTATATCATGACAGCATGTTCGGTAGGGGTAACTAAGATGCTCCTAAACAAGCAGTCCAAACTTGCTTATTATGCTTTTAGTAACAAAAATTATAATTGAAATTCATTTATTTAAAAGCAGAGTTGCAATTTTTCGAACCATACCATGCCATTTTACCAGGCTTTCTACAAAACTGGGCATTGCCTATTGAATTATATTATGTGGCTACCTTGACATTTTCTTTTTGTCTGCCATTAATGACAGCAGGAACCCTGTTAAAACAAGAATTCAAAAGAAAACTTAAAGTAGAAAAAAATTCCTGATTCTCCCAATCTTGAATAGTCTTCAATATCACATTGGTGTTTCATTGATAACAGTGAGTTAGTTGAGTCACAATTTGTTCATGGTAAACTTCAATATCTTTGCAAACTAGTGTGCAACAGTATTTAAAACATATTCTTAGTGTCAGAAGAGCTTGTTATAATATAGATAAATATTTCATTTAATTGTCAATTATACAATTTTTTACAATTGCACTTTATTGTTTACAATTCCATGACTTGTAGAGTCAGATTTCATGTAATTCTTGGCTACGTGCTAGAAGATACCGAGCAACAGTTCTGAAGCTAAAGATCTTAAAGTGAAGGAAGAACAACAGGAAGTAAAACCAATCTTTCCAATCTTTCTTCTATTTTTTTTTTTCATGTAGTACAGCAACTTAGGAAGAATAAACTAATGTGTTTGTTATCTGTGAAAATACCTTTAATGAAATCAAATCTCACTGCAAGTTTTTTGCAGATCAGTTGTAGCTTTCTAGTTTTAATGTCTCCCTGAAGGTTTAATTCTGAAAGACTGAAGAAAAGAATATATGAAAGATGTTTAAATATATATGTACATATGTATTCTAAAATGAATGCATATAGTTGTAAGTCCATCCAGGGCCACTCCATCATCTTCAATCGGTTGTAGAAATACTTCCCTTTACCTCAGGATAAGAAATGTATTAGCAAACTGGAGTAACTTCAACAGAGAGCACATGGAACACTCAGAGATGAGCATTTGCCCTGGTAGAAAGGGCTGAAGACCAGAAGTGGCTCATCCTAGGGAACATAAAAATTCCCTTGTTTTTGGGAAGAGAAAGACAGGCTCTTTACAATCATTCTTGGCAGGGTAAAGAGACAATGGACACAGATTACAGGAAGAAAGTTGTTTCCCAACGAAGACAGGTAGTGAAGTTGGCTACCCAGAGAGGCTGTGTTCTCTGCCCTTTGGGGTTTTTAAATCCTGACTGAACACAGCCCTCAGCAACGTGGTCTGACCTCATAGATGATCGTGCTCTGAGCAAGCAGCTGGACTGGCAGTCTCTTGAACATGAAGCAGACTCTGCTCCTATGACTGTGATAAAACAGGCATAGGATCATAGCAGATTAGACTGTCAGCTTATGACAGACTGCTTTTTCCACAGATAAAGGTCAGGACACCCCACTCCTGAAATATCTTGCCATATTATAAGATTCTGGCCTTTTAAAAAAGCATTTGATCTTCAAGCAGTTGTGGTAGGTGGACTTTGGCTGGATGCCAGGTGTCTACCAAGCTGTTCTATCACAGCCCTCTTCAGCAGGACAGGGAGAAAATAACATGGAAAGAACTCCTTGTGGGTTAAGGTGATTTAATAAAGAAAAAACAAAATTCATGCAAGTGGGAGCAAAGGAAAACCAACTACTTCTTTTTCTATTTTCCATCAGCACACAGTGTCCAACCACTTCCCAGGAAGCAAGGTTTCAGCACACAGAGTGGTTGCTCTGGAAGATAAATATCATAAATAATGATATTTAGCCTTCCCTTCCTCCTCTCTTCCTTAGATTTTATATCTGAGCAGTCACTCTATGGTCTGAAATAACCCTTTGATCGTTTGGGATAAGCTGTCCTGGCTATGCCACCTCACAAAATCTTACTCAACCCCCAGCCTACAGGTGAGTGTGGAGAACACTGAGAGACAGCTGATGCTGTGCCAGTGCTGCTCAGCAGTAGACAAAAATCTGGTGGGTTATAAACACCTTTCATACAAAGCACAGCATTGTGAGTGCTGCTGTGGGGAGAAAAGCTCCATCTCATCAGACTCAATACAACAGCATTCTGCTGAAACCATTAGAAAAGTGTATTTCAGTCCTCTCTCTGGGCACTAGGCATGGTGGATAGCTTTTATTTAGTTTTAGCACTCAGATCCATGCAGGTCTTATCACAGCCTTAAAAAAACAATGCAGAAGAGCTTAATCTACAAGCTAATTTATTGTTTATGGAATTCTGTTAGCAGTTGTTAGTCTGCCTTCACTGAGCCTAATAGGGAATAATCAATGCATTTAAAATTAAAGTGGGAAAAAAGGTTTTGGGGGTGGATGGAAGAGAAGAGAAAGAAAATAAATTAGGCTTGTCTTGTCACAGTCTTCAGTGATTTCACTCTGTGAAAAGCAGAGTTGCAGTTTTTCAGTCAAACAGAAAATGACTCTGAAAGAAGAACTACAAAATTAAGCATTGTCTATTTAATTCATATGCATAATAAATTGTGGCATTTCCAATTGTCTCCTGCCGTTACACAGGAACCCTGTTCAAATGGATTACCAAAGGCAACACTGAGGTCAAGGAAACAAATCCTGCAGACTCCTCTTGAACAGCTCATTGATTTCCACACTGCAGCTAAATTTCTCATTTATATTTTTAATTCATTGTGGTGAAAAAAAAAAAAAAAAAAAAGACCTGAAGATAAAGGGAAAGAGATAGTTTAGTAAATCAATGCAGAAGCTTTTATTCCTTGCAGTTCTCTCTGGATTGCAGATTTATTCCTATGGGACTAGGTTATTTCAAATACCTTGCATTCTTATGGCAATATATCTGACTCTTGAAATAAAAATCATGCAACATTTCATAGTTTTAAAACTATTCAATCCTTCAGAAACTACATTTTTGTTTTTTCTTTGGTTCATACGAACTAAATGATGTATCATTTAATTCTTAATAATTCTTGGCTTTGTGGGATTTTTATTTTTCTCATTTCAAATATGAAAAAATAAAGAATATTTAAAAGCTGTGGCATATTTGTGACAAAGTACTCATTGTAACAAGGAATTAAAAAAAAACAAAACAAAACAAAACAACTTGTTTGTATTTCCTAGGAAATAGTCTGATGTTTTTTGTATCACATGCCAGCTGATAGCTGAAATGACTCTGTGTGGAAGATCAGACAGCTACAGACGCTGAGCTGGGTAGCACTGCAGACCTCCTGGCCCTGGTACAGTGGAAGCTGTGAGAGAGACAAACTCAAGGCAAGAACAAGAAGTGAAGACCCCAGGTCTGACCACTCTGAGGAGAGAGGATGTGGGCAAGGACATTGCTGGTGCAAAAGGTTGTAATGGGGACAAGATAACCAAAAAAACTGTTGCTAAGGGAACAGGTGCAAGGGAGTCTGAGTAGAAAATTTTGTGCAGAAGTTAAAGAACTATAAGTGCTGGTGATTGGGTAAATAAAATGGCTTTGCCTTGCTTGCACTGCATGGTCTGTTTCTTTCAATCGCTACAAACGGTGCCCTGTGTGAGGAAAGACAACTCACCTAGCTGGCGTCCGGCAGCGAGCCCCACAGAACTGAAGTGCTGTTGAAAAGAAGCAGGAGCCCAGCCAGCATCAATCCCTTTGGATTCTGAAGGTGAGCTGTGGGGAACGTGGGCAGTAATAGATCCTCAGAAGAAAAACATGTTTTCGAACTTATGTCTAAACTTTTAGAGAGGCACGGCAGATCTGTTGCTTCTCCCTCTCTGAAACTGCTTTATGCTGGTTGGAATCACACGTCAAAGGGTTAAATGCCAGCACTGCTTTTACAGCGGAGTTATGGGATGAAGTAGGGGTGCAACTCTGGGACCGGGCAACTAAAGGTGATAAAATAGCAGCTGTTTTGTTACCTCTGTGGCAAGCTATCTTAGAAACTCTTAAAGCCCAGGAAGGTGCCGGGAAAGGATCATCTCCTGCTGCTTTCAATCACTCCAACCCTGGGTCGATTAAAATAAGATGGCTCCTACCTTTTTTTACAGAGATTCTTCACCTGCCCAGGACATGGTATTCTTTTTGAGAAAAATTTATCATCTGGTGTCCTCTTGAAACTTCTCACTGCATTAATCTATTTCTGCTTGCACACTGCATGTGGATTCTCTCTTTCCTGTTTAGTGTTACTATTATTTTTTTTTTTTAATTTTGTACTTGGTTTTTTTTTGACTCAGACTAGAAAAGAAGTGAAATGAGAGTGCTCATCCTGAAGTGAGACTAGAAAAGTTAAACAGATTATAACTACAGCTATATCTATCTCTATCAATCACTATTTATGTCTTTCTGTATCTCTAATCTATCTTCATTCTCTTATCCTTACTATGCCTGTAAGGCAACACATGTTCCAAGAGAAAGAGGAAATGTGAAAATGGCCGTGCAGCTCTCTTAGTTTATTTTCTCAGTAATTCTGTTCTGCTTCTCACTATTTATTTCAGCAAGATGTTTTTTAACTACGATTTCATATCAACCTTCCACAGTAAATCTCTTTCAGGAGATAAAACCACAATTATTTAGTCACAGTGGACTCAGTGCTGGATACAGGAAGCATAGTATAGACAGATCTTCTGTTTACATTATGTCATCTGGCTTCAGTATCAATGAACATGATCTTGCAAATTATTTAGTTTATGCCTTTTCAAATGAAGCACCTCTAATCAAACAGTATATTTTGACATTGATCAAAAGAAAACTACTGGAGCTACTGTTATACAATCTACTCTTAGTACATTATGCATGATAATGTACTTTGTACCAACAGTATCACACCTAGCCTTTCCTGATTTCTTGACATCTGTTTTGTTTTCTACCTGGTCCTTCAAAGGACTATTATCATTAATGGTTTCACCCAGAGTTGCAGCCTTGAGTGAAGATTGGATTTGCTGATTTCTAGAAACAACATGCTGGATTTGCAAATGAGACAAAGGCTCTACTGTCACATACATTATCCAGAAAGGGATAATACAGAAAATATATAACCACAAAACTTTGCAAAAACAAAGTCTGAGATTTTTAGGATCCTATTTGACCATGTGCACTAAAACTTTGCAGAATATAAACATGTTCAAATTCACTCTCTTTTCCAGCAACATCCTTTAACACATTTCACTTTTGGCAGAATGGAGAAAAAAAATTCTGTAACGATAATATCTATTCTCACATTTTTTCACAAGATATCTCACTTTATCCTATCTGTACCATCTTTAGTCATATGACACCATCCTGACTGTCTGAAAATATTTATCTGTCTATTTTACTGCAAAATTAAAGACTTTCTGAAATTATAATGTAGAGCTGGATCCATGATTATTAGTTTAGTTCAGCTCATAAATCATTACCAAATATAACCAAAATCATAGTGCAATAGTAATATATGTTGGTATTAAACATTTACAAATATTGACCAAAACTGTTGGATAGATGGTGTTTTAGTAGCAGGTTGCTAAATAGTAACTCTGATGAATAAATAACTTTTCTTTTTCAGCTGCAGGGTCGTTTCTTTCCTTCTTAAGATTATTACCAAAATGTCAAAATATTCTAAAATTAAATCCTTCATTTAAAAATGTTGTATTTTGCTTATAATTTTTCTGAGAAAACTTCTATGTCAGTCCAGCTTGTCCATATTGATTTACCAAAGACTTGGCTCAAGGTTTGTTAGAATGTTGCTTGTAGTTTTCAAGACTGATTCTCCAGCATCTTGGGTTGGAAGAACGCAGGAAATTGCATTAACACAAAGGACAAACATTTTTAGGGAGTGATCTTCTAGGACCTGTTAGACCATTCACACTTTTTTAGAGTTTAATTCTGCAATAGAAAAAAAGATGAGTTAATGATCTCTGATTAGAGAAAGCAGAGCTTGCCTCTCTAAGTGTAAGTGTACTTGCCCAAAGGCAGCAACACTCTGTCCCTGTTTCCTGCCTGCCTTTCCTAAATCCTGACCAAATATTCCTATTGCTCACAACAGCAGAGTCTTCTAGGCAGGTTTTACAGATATTACCAAACCAGAAGGTCAAATTGTCCTGTTGTTTTGACCTGCTACAGCTTGCACTGTCTATTGATGGTTTTCATCATTGCTCTGAGTGTCCAGTCTTGTTGGGTTTGATGAGCCAGAAATTCAGACTGTCACATTGCCTTAGAAGGGCACAATCCCTTGTGTCTCCTGATGAATTTCACTGCTCATACTTGTAGTTCTATGTGCTGAATAACTTTGTTAGATTGTGAAGGTCATCCTGTCAGAAAGAGCTTCCAATTTCAGAATTTCTGTGCTTCGTTGCAAGGCTTTTCTCTTGTGCCTAGACAAACTTGCAATCACAGAGCTTTGGAAAATTCTTTTTTTAGTGTCTCCTAAAAGCATCTGTGATCACAAGAGAAAGGCTGTTGCAAGAAATTAATACCATTATTCTAGTCTCATTCCTTGTTAATGACTTGTGAGAACAGATTCATTTTGTGCTTGCTTCAACCCTCATTAGAGTTTGCCACTTGGGAAAGAGAACAGGGAAACAAGTACACTTTAGCCTTTAAGTTACATGAAAAAGGTTACAGCCAAGTGGTTTCATACAGTATGTCAAATGGTTGAAGATAAACGTATGCCAGTGTTTTTAGAAATCATGTACTTAATGTTTAAATCACTATAGATCCTAGTTGGAGACCATGACCTTTTCTACCAAGAAAACATAACTCAATACATCTGAGACATGCAAAAATCCAAATGCAAAATCAAAAGACAAAAATAAAACATTGAAAAAAAGAGTGAGTGTGTGAAAGATATATACACTCACAAATATACATGTAGGTGAAAAAAAAATTGCTTATAATTTCTATCTGACATTTATGACTACATAGCCTTTGCTACAAGTATGACAGTTAGCAAAACACTGCTAACTCAATTTTTTAATTAAAGATACCAAGGACCAGTGACAGATTAAAAATATCAAATAAAAAAAGAAAAAGTTAATTATACTCTAATATGGCCTTTATAACTGTTCATTTGGTTTGCAAGTCATAAAATATGAAAAAAATTAATATTTAAAAAAAACCCCATTTTTCTTAACTGAGCAAGATTTTAAGGTTGGGCTTCCTCATCGACATAGCTCTTGTATCTGTTAGTATACTTATGTGCAACTGATTCTACTGTGAGTTGTAAAACACGTATGTGACAGATACTTCAAATAGCAAAAGGGAGTTTAACTAAAATTCTTAGTGTTTAACTAAAACCTCCTACATTACATATTCAGATTTTCTATTTCCAGTGAAAGAGAAAGATTGTGTAAATTTAGGATGAATATTTTATGCCAGAACAAAGTGTCATGTTAGCAGGTTAGCAGTGGCAATGGACTTTTTGTAGTTTCAAGAAAAACAGGAGTGGGAGTAATACTAGAGGCTGGAAAGATAAAACACTAGAGAGAACTCTGGGGTCAGAGGATGAGCAGCAGAGAGTTTATGAGTCCATGCCATGAGGACAAAGACGCATGTCAGGATGGCTAAAGTAAGAAAAATTAAACAATGGAGCAGTAAAGAAAAACTGAGTATTGACTTATTGCAGGAGCCAGCTCAGAGCAGTTTTTGACTTAGATAATAAGCAAGACTTAAACAAGCTTTTTAAAGATCACAAGGAACATTAGAAATTAAGACATATTGTTTAACTCTTAGTTCTTCCCCTTTCCCAAGTGTATGCATTTATGGTGACAGGACTTACCTGTGAGCCTGAAAAGCCTTAAATGCACAGAATATCCTTCTTTGCTCACTCTCCTTCTTTGACATATAGTTGGGATTCTATAAGAGGTCTGACTAAGCATCAAACTGATGCAAAAGATGCTTTGAAATTTCTCAATTCAGTAATTCTGCAGCAAAGTTAAAAGGTTTATGTGTTTGCTCAGGGCCAGTGTTTGGGGTTTTTTTCCAGCTGAGAGATATTTCATTAAGTACTGTTAACTAGGATCAGGGAAGGAAAACCATTTTAAAAATACACTTCTGCTCCAGAAGGCATTGTTAAGTGGTTTTCAAATTCAAGCTCAGTAATACAGAAACACAGAAGGGTTGAGGTTTAAAAATACTTCTGGAGTTTATCTGATCCATCCTTCCTGCCCAAACAGCAGCATTTCTAGTTGATTACTCTGGACCATGGTCAGATGACCTTTTAATGTCTCCAAGGTGGGACAGTTCACAAATTATCTGAGCAACACTGCCAGTGTTCAGTCACCCTCACAGGAAAAAAAAAAAAATCTGTTATTCAGGGGAAACCTCCTGTATTTTACTTTGCGTACATTGACTCTGGTCCTTTCACTGAAATCAGTTTGGCTTTGACTTTTTTGAAAATGTCTGTTCTATATGCTTAGATAAAAAAAAGAGAATTATGGAAGAGGGAGGATGAAAGTAGCTATCAAAATATGGGACTCTTTTCCTTAAGAGTATATGGTGAGACAACAGAATAAGTATTCATTGTAGTGTGAGTTCTTGCAGAGTGGAAAAACACTATGAGTAAATGCCTCTTCTGAAGACAGAAAAAGAGTATTTATATTACAAGAAAGGTTTCTGTGCAAATGATGGAAATTTAATCAAGTATGAACTGAAAATGCTGATGATCTGCATTTCTTTAAGGAATCTTTCTATGATTTCAGATGTGCCTTTACTGAATTTTTATTTAGACACATAAAGGAAATAGAGGTTTTTTTTATTATTATTATTTCTATGTTTAAATATGTAAACAATAAAAACTGTTGTTATTTTGAGCATGGTATCATAAAATGAAACCTATATTCTAAAACAAATTTTCTACACTTATACAAAAAGATGCTTAGCCTTCCAAAGACAATAAAAAGTGAAAATCTATCTTGGAAAACTATCACTCTATTTTAACTCAGGCCCTCTAGACTGAAATTCACAGTGAAGTCAATCAGTCAAAACTGTTTTCATGAGAACTAAATGAACACTGAATATGGGCCTCAATTTTTAAGCCCAACATACCTCTGAAAAAGTTACATCTCTGCTTGCATCTGGCTGTTGTCAGCAAAAAACACAGACACTATAATGAAAACCACTGACCAAACCAATCTGTCTTTCATTTCTTCCACAAAAATTTGCATAAGTAAGTGATGGAAGTCCCTGAAACCAGCTGTACTACCAGGCTGCATCAAGGTTGTTTCCTACTGTAATACAAATGACAAATTAATGTAGCTTCTCAGAGAAGCACACTAAAATATACTGCTTTTGTTAACCTGCCAAGGTGAAACCCTGAAATGAGCAAGAAAAACCAAAACCAAAACAAAAAACAAGTAAACTAACAAACAACACCAACAACAAAATCAAAACAAACAAACAAAACCACCAAAAAANTATTTAGCAACAATTAAATCAATGGAAAAAAAAAAAAAAAAAAAAAAAAAAAAAAAACACCAAAAAAAAAAAAAAAAAAAACAAAAAAAAAAAAAAAAAAAAAAAAAAAAAAAAAAAAAAAAAAAAAAAAAACAACAAAAAAGAAAAAACAAAAAAAAAAGGGAGAGCAAAAGCTCTTTGCCTTCTCTGGCTGTCTTTACTCACCTCCAGTGCAGATGGGAGATCACTTTTCACTTAAAAGTGAACTAGTTATCTCACAAATACTCTCCTTTGCTGCTTCTGATACACTTTAGTTTCACAACACCAGGCTGTGCCTAAGTGGTATGGCTGAGCTCTGTATTGCTTTTCTAACAGTTTCAAAGTGACTCCATCTCTTTCCTGGGATTTAACATTATCAATTTTCTACACAATTTCTGAGAGGTGCAATTTCCTGTCTGAATTTGTCTAGAGATTGTGTCTTAATTGAAGAACTTCCCAGATGGATGAAACTAAAATTCATATCTTAGTAATAATGCGAATTTCAACTGCACAACTGTGCAGCAGCAAACAGATCTTTGTGCATTATCCACACAGGATTTTTCTGTGTAGAAAATATGTTGCTGTTTGCTGGTTGGTTGCTTGGTTAGTTGCTTGCTAAGGTTGTTCTTTTCTAGACAGGCTCACCATCTCTTTTTTGACCTCCACACAGATTTGGGTATTATACATAGCAGTAGTTATCCTCAGTGAGACCATGCAGATGCAAAGAGATTCGTCAGTGCATGAATTTTACAGAGTCTGACTTGTAATTAGTGGTAGATTTAGGTCGTCCTATTTTCCATGTAATATCAGAATTTCAAAAAACAGATTCATGTTGTTGGAATGTGTGCCAGAAATTGTGACTACAGAAGCAGGGATACATAGTAGAAGTTGGCAGCTCTAATCCTGCTTATTTCTGGAATTTTGAAAGCTTACTACTATCATGAATAGTATGAATAACTCATTTTAGTGCAAAGTTATCATTTATGTCTTATGCTTAGGAAATGAAGTATAGCGAATGACCTTAACAGAATAATGTGAAAGTATGTATTAAAATTAAGAAAAAAAAAAAAAAAAAAAAAAAAAGAAAGGGGGGGGGAAAAAATTATGATAGGTCTTTTTTTTTT
>VZRH01002693.1:205006-235051 GCA_013397555.1 Urocynchramus pylzowi | reverse complement strand
AAAATATTTATTAAAAATAAAAAAAAAAAAAAAAAAAAAAAAAAAGGAATGGGTGTGGTAATAATGTATGATATGTCTTATTTATATTCTAAATTTAATTCTGCTTCCCTACACTCCATCCTTGCCTTTCCAGCGCATACTGAAGAAACTGGCATGTGTTGTGTACAGCAGATGGACATGCTGTGGCATACACAGATTCTCAGCACAGTTCTGGCACACGTATTTTCTGCTGAATTTGCTAGCTAGTAAGAACTCCAGCAGCAGTTGTTTCACAGAAAATGTTGTTCGCTGGCACTATATTAAAAATAATTGGGCCAGAATGAATCAATGAAACCAAATTAATAAGTCAACTTTAAATAAGGCTGGATGAATATTTTTGATGTACATCTTCACACTTTCTTTCTGTAGTTTTAACTGGAAGATATGTTATTAAAATGAAGAAGAATCTCATCCTGAATCCTCTACTAAGACACTTATGCAACAACTTATTCTCACTGAAAACTGCTGCTACAACCTTACTAGGTTTTGCCCATTTGGGGAGGGCAGCCTCAAGAAAACAGTACCAGCAAACTCCACAGTTAGATGCAAAGGTTTTCTCATTGCTGCATCTTGTGCATCCTGAGTAGTTTTTGGCTTGTGGTTCTGTTTTTTTGGCTTTGTTTGTTTTGGTTTGATGTTTTCTTTTGTTGTTGTTTTTCTGTTTGGTTGGTTGGGTTTTTTGTTTGTTTGCAGTTTTAAAAATTATTTTTCATGGCTTTTTGGTTTTGGTTTTGTTTTTTTTGTTTTTTTTTGTTTTTTTTTTTNTTTTTGGTTTTTTTTTTTTTTGTTTTTTTTTTTTTTTTTTTTTTTTTTAGTAAAATTTCATCATTAAATGAAATATACCCTTGTGTATTTAAACTTGGAATTTATTCACATTTTAGTTATTCACTTGCAACGTGTCAAGTTTTGACCCTCAGTTTAAGACTGCTATATTGATAATTGTCCTGATGACTGACAATCATGCAGGGTCTTCCTGACATTAACTGATAATAAGAGATCATGTTCATGGCTCTTCTTTTAAACCATTGGCAATTTTGCAATTTATTAAAAAATGTACTAAATGAGACTGCTCTCATCCTTGATGAATAAGATCTTCTCATTAGCTACATATATTTGAGTTTTAATTTCATAGCAAATGCCATTAGCTCAATAATGAACAAAGAAAACAAAAATGCAATTGCCCTGAATTTAGGACTTAAGATAACCATTCAAGCATTTCAGCATTTAAATTATTGATATTAGTACCTGACTTTCTCTAGTTGCTCAGGGGTCTTTCTTTGACTTCTCTCGTTAACAATATTAACGTTTATTATCTGGAGAACTACTTGTTACATTAAAGGGAAAGTATTTTTTAGTGACAACTGATATTCTCTTTTGCTCTCCCATGACAAGATTATACTTGTAGTTCTTTTTGGAAATTGACCTGCTGACCTCACCCTTATTTATGCACAGCATGTGCTGTTACATATGTAAAGATCTGCTGGAGACTTCTTCCTTATCACATAAAATAACAAATGGAAAATCCCACTGTGTAGGTTTGCCTTTGTGGAGTCTACTTGTATTTTAATTCTGCATGTACAGGTATCTCAGGATTTGACCTGATGTGTTTGCTATATTGAGGGTGCTTTGTATCACATATACTTACCTGATGGAATACATATGTTCAATATGTTTCTTTTTTCTTTACAGAACTGGATAGGTAAGACCCAGGTTATTGACTCACATTAGAACTCTAGTTATCTAATTTCTGAAGTGTGCAAAGTGCCTAATGTATTTTAGTTCTCTACTTCACATATGAACACAAATTTGTGGTTTTGATGACTCTTCACTTGCCAATATTTTGCCTTCTTGTTCACCCCTACCTTGTGTGAAATTATAAGCTGACATTAGCTTAATTTCACGAATATTATTGTCTCTTAATTTGCCACTGGTTACTGGGCTGCCTGTACATCAAATTATACAAAAGAAATTGCATTGATTTGTGCTACCAAAATGAGTTACTTCTCATCTAAATTAAAACAGTCATTGAAAATGCATTAGTGCAAAGACTAAAAGGTGAAAATGTCTAGTTCAGTAGGACTTACTAAAGCAACAATTTCATCTGTAGGTCTAAATTTGACCTAACTGAATGACTGTAGGTTTTGTGAGGCAAGAGGAAGACACTCCATGGAGGTCAGGAAACTGGGGAAAAAGAAATTATTTATCACTTGATAAAATCAAGCTAACCACTGTAGATAATAGCACATCTTTTCTTAGATAATTTTGCTTTACACTGTCGTCATATAGCAAAGCTTTGTCTTTTTTTTGTTCTCTTTTCTGAATGAAAGAAGAACAGCACCACAAAATGAGGTAACTCACTTACACAGTTCATTCATTATAAATCTTTTTTGGAGGCTGGGTTGCACAGCAACATTTAAGACACCATTACAATGGTACTAATAATCACAATTGCCATAGCCTATAGTGTTAACTAAATTGGCTGGTGTACAACTAAACTACTAACGCAGTTCCCTTCTCTAAGCATGTATCCTGGGTGTAAAGTAGGCTTTGTGAAGATGATTTGTACCTTATGACAAAGTACACCATCTTTTTCTCAGAATTCTGTAAGTATAACTAAGCACAGAAACATTAAAAACAAAGAAAAATACAGCTAGATGGCCCCAAGTGTAATAACAGCTACATCTCTCAAGAAATAAATTACCCACATGACATAGCAGACTATGGGAAATGAATAGGAGAAAATATATATCAGTAAATCAACAGAGGTTCAAACATCATTGTGCTGCATGTCTAGCTGAAAGAAAATTCAGAGTTGTAGCTGACACAGTATCCTTTACTCACCCTCATTTCCAGCTGGTGCCAAAGTCATCCTCAGCTGTTTTTTATGGTTTTTTTAACAGGAATACTGTTTATCGTGTAATGGGAGAATGACTTAATGGAAAGGTAAATAGCATTAAGTATAGGATGGTGAAGTACTTTTATTCCTGCCTCTGCAAGATACATCCCATGTGATCTTGGACAAATGCCTTAACTCTTCCATATCACAGTGTGTCCATGAAATTCTAATCTGTGATTTATGGATGACTGCAATAAATACATATCATCAAGACTGCCAATGTCATTCACAGTTATGTCCACTTTCAATAAGAATACATTTACAGCTTTTCCAAGCTTTTCCTTTTTTTTTCCTGCTTCTTAATTTGCTAATTTCTAATCAAAAGTTTTTATTTTTTTCATTTATGCTTAAAAAATATCTCAAAAGTATATTTTGATCAACCTTGGGAAAATCTAATAAACTACAATTTTAGTTTGTATGGTTTCATCTCATGGTGATTTGTGGGCAATTCTTTATTGATATAGACTTGTTCTGGTTTTATACCATTTAAAACCACTCCTGTGTCAATAGCTTTGAAAATAGTACCTCAAATTTTGTCTTTCTTGGTGTGGTAGAATTCTCTGTTTCCAACCAGATCCTCTTTAAACTGTGAGAATATTGCTGCTCTTTCCCATTTAAGAATATGATGCTTGCTGCAACTTCTCAACTAAATTCACAGACAATTGGATCTATATCTCATTTAATGTATTGATTGATTTTAAACCCATTGATTTTAATATGACTAGAAGTGTTGAGTTCCTGGAGGTCTAAAAAAAAAAAATCCAGCGATGTAATTCAAAATAGCTACACAAAAGAGTCCAGATTAAAAAAAAAAAAGACATTTTCAGTAGGAAATAGTGTATAAATGCCAATAATCTTGTACACATTGACCATTTCAGAGGAAAAACAAAACAGAACAAAACAAAACAAGAAAGTAGACTTTGTTCTCAATAATCAGGCTTTTTAGTCATCTCTGAAGAAATTATTTCAAAATATCAATGAATTATTCCCATAAACTACAGAATTTTTTCTCTAGCTTGCTAATGCCTACTGCTTAATAAAGAATTTTGGAGCACTTCACTGCATCTCTATCACATCTGGGGGATATAAAAGAAGAATGCAATGGTAACATCTAGTCAGAAAACAGCTGAAGGCTACCAAATGTTCTGAACTTTGACCTGCAGTTTTTGGCTCTTAACATATTTATTCTATGATCTTTCTGAGAAACACTGAATTCTGACACTCCAACTTTGGCAAAATGGTATAGTTGGAATTTTCCTCTCACTAAGTGGCCTCAGCATGTCAATGTATCCTGAAGGGAGTACGCTGGCTCCCTGTCAAACATCAAATTGAATTTCAAATTGCTTTGATGGCTTATAAGGCAGTGCAGTTTGAGAAGTATGTATTTATCAGAATTGCTTTCTCTGCATGAGCCCAGTCTCTCTTTGAGACCATAAAAAAGCAAGTAAATTGGCAATTCTGGAATGTGCAGGAGGGTAAAAACTCAGGAACACATATTTAGCTGTTTTACCACTCAAATATGTAATTGATTCTCTGACAGGGGCCTATAATGTGACTTGATCCTGTCATATTCATGTAGCATTTCAGGCATCTCTAAATGATGAACAGTATTTCTTTGTCACTACATTCATTAATGATCTAGGCCAAGACACAGGAACTGGCCTTGCAACACACTTTTAAGAGATGGGTTCTGGTATCCAGGACATACCATAGCTGAAAGGGAAGACAGGTTGCTCTCTGAGGTGTTGGAATGTCTGTGCTTAAAGCTGACCTATGATTGCACAGAGGATTTTATATAATGTCCATAGGAAAGCTATGACCAGTGCACAAGACATACAGAGTTCTTTACACATGCTCAAAGGTTTCTGTTTGCAGACACTGAGCCCAGAACGAGAGATGACCCTGTTTCAAAGTAATCTCCTTCAGTACCTTTCAACTCAAAGGCTTAATGTCGAAGTCAATAAATTTAAATATTAAGCACATCTGAATTAGGGACTGAGAAAATAAGAAGCCTTTCCTGCTTCAAAAAATACTCAACAAAAGTATTTATTATTTAATTTTACTATTGTGAAACCCCATTTGCCTTTACTCTTGGGCTAGAACATGTTGGTCACATAACACTAATTGAATTTCTGAGTTTCTGAAAGAATTTACAAAATCTAAAGGCACTTTCCAAGGGTATTTCTCTCTTTTGGTGGAAATAGAGTGTTAGCAGGGGATCTGCAAGCTTTCTACCAAATCATCCATTTGTGCATGATTTTAAATATGAGGATGACCCCAAATACTTTCAAAGGTAGTAATGAAATTTTGTTGCTAGCGTTGTCTTTCATTCATCTCTATCTATTAGTGGCCATTGATATTTAACGTAATTGAATAGTTTAGAAAATAAAATGAGACACTAACTATCCCCATTTTCTTACAGATATTTATTAAATTAAAAGATCAGTCTTCAGTGTGAAGAGTATGGGGTGAATTAGAGAGATGTGAAGAGATAACCAGAAGTAAAATTATGTTCAGTTTGGATATGTGTTTGATTTTTTCCCCTTGGAGTCCATCTCTAGTCTTCTTTCATTTGGTGCTGCTATTCAGGTAACCCCCATAATGTACAAAATGAGATTTATTTATTCTGTCAATATTATAACTTGTCTCAGTGTGTGTTTGTATGTTTAATAACATAGATTTATTTCAAAATTCAAGGATTTTTCAAAACATTTATTAATAACTATCCTAAAATTTAATTTTTTGAAAATATTTCTCACCCATATAAAACTAACGGAACAATATTTTCTAAAGCCTCTTAGAAATGTCTTTGAACAGAAAATATGCCCTATTATTTTATAATATCCAAAGACAAAAGCATGAAAGCGAAGGATGTTGCCAGTAAGAATTACATGTTTTGTAGAACAGTGAAAGTTAAATAGTAAGAAATACGTTAAATAATTTTCCATTCAAAAAAACCAAAAAACCAAAAAAACAAAAAAAAAGAAAAAAAACAAAAAAAACCCAAAAAAAACCAAAAACAAAACCAAAAAAACCCCTAAGGAATTATAAAATTAAACCTAATTTAATCTAATCTTTTTACCAGGCTGCATTCTATCATGTATTCTCTTTCTGACTCTCCCAAACTATGTAAAAAAGACTCTTGTTTCATGAAAATAAATGTTATGCATTTTATAACAGTTAACACAGTAAGTTGTTGGTCTCAGATGAAGGAGCTTAATAATTATAACAATAAATATTTTTCAACCTTTCAAATAAAGGTCTTTCTGGCAATGTAAAATTATTTTTAAATGGTATCATTTATTTTTAATAACAAATACAAATGCTGTGCTGACATTTCAACATGACTATCAATCTCCATTAAAGTTATTTTAAGGGCCTTGGATTTCATAATGAGACAGGATGATTGCATTTTCAATGAAAATAGACTGTATACTTTCTTAGCAAGCATCTATGAGTTAAGTTAAAAAAGATAGAAATAGTTTCTTTCTGTTAAAGAACAATCATTAATTAAAATATCAGAAAAGCATTTCAAATAGATAAAAATAGAAATATGCATTCGTGATAAATTTCTTAAGAAAAATATTTAAAAAGTTTAAATTTTTTGTTTTCTTTTGTTAACTGAATTTACTTCTATATGAAATATTTTAAAGTTGTGATTCACATTTTTGGAGTATGATAGATATTTTGGAAGATGTTGTGTTTGTAGCATGCTGCCAGATTTACTTGATAACTACAGAATTCCCTATTTCTATACATATATTTCATCCTGAATATGGTATATATGGCCCATTAACTGGTAATGGAACCTCTTTATTTGGTCAAGACAGTTTCAGTGAGTACCATCTGACACATATGGGAAGTTACCACATAGGCAGGTTAAATGTCAGTCAGACAACTCCTTATGTAATGATGTGCACCTTGACTGGTAGGCACACAGGTCAACCTATGTGACAAAAAAGGGGTAAAAAATACTTATGTTCATTTAAGTGCCACAAAGCAATTAGCAATCATTATTAACAAACTGAGATCAGTACTTCAAGCTCATTGAGTGTTTTTGACAAATCATTTAACTATAGTCTTGGAAAGAGCTTCTGTATCCTTTTAAGGTTTTCATGGTGAGTATTCATTAACTAAATTTTTAAAAATTATTATTGTTTTTTCTTCTTTTAAGAAATATTCCATTAAATTTTCTGTTAATTAGGAACAGCAGTTGCAAAAAGCAAATAAATCAGAATGACTAGATACAGACATCTTTTGTGAAACCCTGAAAAACAACAACAAAGTGTTCTGGAAATGTTATTGCTGTACCTATGCAATTAGTTTCACTTAAAATAATTATGCTGTAGCATTTCTATTCTATAAAACATAAAGAGCTCTCAGCTGAGGTTAGTTGCTTCTTGTCACAGAGGATGTGCAAACACATAGACAGAGGACATAATTCATACTCTATGGACATGAAACCAGTCTCATAGACAGAAAAAAATATTTTCAGGGATTAACAAAATTACTTTCTTAAGTTCATAGAAAATACATCTTTAAGTGAGACCTGTAGCATTTTTCCAAACTCCATCATGCAGTCTCATACCACACTGAGGGAAGACTTTGAGCAGCAACAGCTAACCCTCCTGGGTTCTGGAGAAACCAAAAGGGTCTTGTTGCCTGCTGGATGATATGAGAATATTTGAGAATATTGTTAGGATTTGAGAATATTGTTAGGATCTATGTTGTGTGCTAGAAAAACAGCAAATCAATGGTTCAGCCAGGAATAGAAGACAGATTTATAGACTATTGTCTTTATCTTCTAAACTGTAGTGTGACATCCATGCAAGAGAGTGAAAGATAATATTTTCATTATCATATATTATATAGCCTGCAGACTCAGAAGTTTGTTTCTGTAACCTACTGAGGTATCTGATAATATCATTTTTCCCCTGGAATTAACTCTGATTTCTGTGAAAATTAAAGGTACTCAATATTTTGCAAGAGTGAAACAAGAAAGTTAAATCTATAGGTTACATAGATCTATAGATTACATGTTTATGTTACATGTAACATAAATCAACATTGTCCAGTAGAACCATCTTGATTTCTAGCAACCAAAGTACAGTCTTATAAAAGCTCCTTAGAATTTAGTAGGTACTTCTTAAAATTAATTAAAGCTTATCCAGTTTAAATATTTATAATTTATTCTGGTAAAAGTACATTTTGGAGAAGAGAGTTTAGTATGATCATTTAAAATATGTATTTATACCACCAAAATAAAGCTCTGAAAGTTGAGCCCCTCACATTTAATATAATAATATATTTTAAATTTATTATAAACTCTCAGGATAAATTGAATTACTTAACCATAAAACACTTGGAAAAACAATTAAAAGGATTGATTCATAAATTAGAGGAGGTATATCACTTCAACATTTATTTTTCCAATAGCACTGAATTTCAAGTGAAAAAATATACTGAATTCCTGTAATTTTGTTTCTAATTTGTTATTTATTTTCCTTTCTTCATCTACAATGAGACCTTCAACAACAGGACTTACAGATATCATAAAAACTAGATTTAATTTTCTTCTTAAAATATATTTCCCAAGATGTTCCCTCATAGATATCAAACACAGCTGAACCTTTTCAGACAAGATAATTTTCTTCTAATGCCAAATGAAGAAATAAGATATTCCATTTTGTCATATCTGTTGGCTTAGCTGTTTTTAGTAGTCCTGTAACCCATATATTTGTCTAGAAGTTAGTGAATGTCTTAAAGGTAGATCTCAGTCAGTGTAACATATACTTCTACAAAGGGCCTGAAGATGAGAGGCTGCAAAAACTCTGATTACCAAAACATGTTTAATTAATTATAGAGATATATATCTGCTTTTTTTTCAGTATTTGTATCGGCTTGTTTTTTTTGGTTGTTGGAGTTTTTTACACAAAAAACATTCTCTAAAACCTACCACAGAAAATGAATAATATGCTGTGGAAATGACACAAATGGATTCCCTGGAAACACACTAGTTAGGGGTAAACACAGAAAATCGGCATCAATCAACCTTAAGCAAAGAGCTGCTCTTTATGGTAAAAGTTAACCCTTGGACCCTTGGCTTTATTTCAGAGTCATGGCACTGATGATCTGTGTAAACTAGCAAAGGCAGTCCCCATTTGCAAAAGTCTCATCCCCCAGACTGTGGTGAAGAGGAAATACAGCAGTGAAATCTGGAGAGCTGTGAATGATGAGAGTTTTTCTGCAGCACAGGCAAGACTGGAAGAACCACCAGTGCCCCGAGAGAATGGTATCATCCCAGCCCTACTGACCATGTAAGAGAGCACTCAGAGGGCTGGTCTGACACAGTTGCTTCACTGAGCAAGCCAGTAAAAAAAGAAAAGTATGGAAGAGTACAGCTAAGTCCTTTTATACCAGTTCTGACTGTTCTTGACTATTGAAAGATTTTTTCTTTCCCTTACTGATTTTTTTCCTTGCCTATTGAATTATTTTTTTTTAAAACCACAATTGAAAATGCTTTTGAAAGAAACATGAAAAGCTAAGACATAGATTTTTGTGATACATTTTGGTTAATAAAACACATTTTGCTTATTTATTATTTATTATTTATGAGTTTGGTTTTTTTCCTTTTTCAACCACATGAATCCAGCCCTAGATAAAACACAATTCCACTTTTCCCATTTTCTTTCAGCTCTCTGACAAGTGTCAAAACACTTCTGTCCATCATTTCTTGATGAGACAAAACAGCAGTTATAAGTTTCAAGTTATAATAATGACATAAAATACGCCAACATAAAGATTGTCAGAAAAATATTGTGCAGCTAGCACTGCAATTACAAGCAAGTATGTTTTCATAAGCAGGCTTCCTAGCCTCAGAAGGGTTAAAATACTGGTATGGATTCATAAACTAAATGTAGGAAATTGTTTCCAAGGTGGTGGTAGGGAATAAAACTTTTAAAATACCCAGGTTATTAACAAATATGCCACCTTCTCCTTATTATTATCTCTCTGAGGCACAATCTTTTCAGGCCTGTGAAACACAGTGATAAAACTCATAGCAAGAAAAAGTCTCTAACTTTCCATTTTGCATTCTGGTACTTTTTTCAGGTTTATTTTTTATCAGGACAGAGGCATTCAAAAGCTCAAGAACAAATCCTCAGAGTGAGAGATGGGGTCTAGAAAGGGCTACAAGAGAGTCAGGATGGGTCAGTCATGACAGCAGGTTAAAGACATTGCAAAGACTCTTAATCTTACTGCACACTATGCTCTATCAACAGTTCCAGCTGCTGAAGCAACCCAGAACTAGGGAGAGGGAAATGTGGCTTAATGCTCCAGAATCCCTCTTCCTGAAGGGTTGCACTTTCTTCTGTTAATCTGAACTAGAGCAGACTTACTGAACCATCCCACCGTGTGTAAATTAAATGTGTACTTCTGAGGGAGTGTTCATGTCATAATTACAGAATCTGTAGCAAACAGCATGGGAAATAGCAATGTAATTTTAATAATCATACATATAGCCATTGTAGATAGAAGAAAAGCACTATACTGACAGAAAATATTTCAAAAATAGTGTTATATATTTATCTAGAGAAAAATAATTATCTGTGTTTCTTTATTGCTTTATAATGGCTATTTTGTTAAATATTTCAATGAATTTTTATTTTACAAAGTAGAAGAAAATTAATTGCACTATAATTTAAACAAATATGTCTCTAGGCACTGTTTCTGTGCTCCTTTTTTTTGAGAAAAAAATCTTTACAGTCCAAAGAAATATTCATTTGCTACAACTGTCCATCTTTAAAGTATAAGAATAACTAAAAATGCTCCATTAACATAAAAATAAGGAAACATTGAATTTCAGACATGGAATAGCAGGGATGAGGATGAGAAAATATATGCTTTTAATTTATCCTCAGTAAATCTCATGAGCTTTGTTAAAAGGTCTTAAAATAGATTGAGTAGTAGTGCATTAAATTATTTGAAAATATTCAATAACAAATATGCAAAATTATTCTGCTCCTGTAAAAACAAACATACAAAAAAGTCACAATACTTGTTGTTTCTGATGCCAGAAATTATACTAAAAATAAATCAACGAAACCCAGAAAGATAATACAGCTGTGGTTTCTCTATTTAGTCACAATGTTGTCCTTACTCCCCTAAAAATCATTAAGGATTCTTATATAAAAAGGAGAAACATAGAAAATTTTTGTGATAAAGGATTTAATAACCTGAAAATATGTATGTGTACATGAATCATCCCTAACAATATAAGGTTATTATTTTTTCTGGCCTTAGCTGGACATCATCTGCTCATTAATTCAGATTAACAAATGGGAGTTCATGGTGTTATGTTTGAGGGTGACATATCTAGGACATATTTGAAAACCATAGTATTACCAACAATGTAGGCATATGTTAAGTGCTAAGAAGGTTGAACTTCCCCATTTCAGGGTTAGCATAAGTCATAAATCTGCCCAGACAAAACTGAAAAATAAGATTTTTCTCTTGATATGTGCACTCATTTTTCTTGTCTTTCTTGCATCAAAAAATATGCAAATATGAATGAAAAGATACAAAAGATGCAACTCTAGTTTCATGTAATGTGGTAACAAAACTTTTGATTTCATTCTAGCTGCTTTCAGTGACAAATACAGTAAATATAATTTAATGTATAATATATTTTATTACAAAGATTATACTGCAGCTGCATCAAGTACATTAAAATATAGCCAAAACACACTTCCTGCTTCCTTGTCTTTGCTTAAGTTTTAGATGTATTCTGAAGCCTTAAAATGCAGTGGTAATTTTCTTCACCATAGCACCAGATACCTTTCACATGTCTTGCAGTTTACCTGATCCACAGTCCAAAGTAAACAGTCTTTGTTTCTGATGCAATTTCTGGGAAAGATCAATTGCCTTGAAACTAAAGAAAAAAAGGCCAGTCTCTTTACTCAAAGAGTAATCTGGCATGGAAAAATATTTGTAAACAGAAGTAAACCCTAAACAAAGTTAAAAACCAAGGTAACTCAGGTTATCAAGTAGATACCAAGCAAACCTGACACTGTATGTGCATGGGCCTGGCAGGATGCTCCCAGAAAGGATGAGAGAGCTAACTGATTTAATTTCATGGTCACTTTCAATAAGATTTGAACGATCTCAAATCTTATTGAAATGGGAGCCAATCAAAGCTCAAGAATATTAATTTGAGTTTTGAGATATCTTAAAAATGCCCCATGAAGTTGGATCATCCAGTGTGCTTAATTTATACACTCAACTGCATATGAGACCTTGTTTATGCTCTTAGTGTCAGTGTTACTTTTATAGTTTAGATAGGCTGGAATGAGATATTTAATTTTAACTTGTTGCTGAAGATTATCAGATCCTGAAAGGTCAGTGTGGATTTCATAAAACATGCAAATTTATACCAACTAAGACAATAGCCCATTGGCACTAAAACCCCTGCTTTCCTTGTGTTTCCATATCCTGCTGAGTGAAGAAGGTTAACTTGTCATTGCCTGGATCATTAACTTTTTTGGAGAGAGATTTTTGAATGCTCTCATACATAAATTTACATGGCAAGATGAACTTCTTAACTCCATAAAGTAGACATTTCAGAATCTCCCAAGGATAGCATTTGGAAATCAGCATTTTGATAAGCAGGTGAGTATTTTGAAATGGCACTGAAATACTATTACTGAGGTATAGGGATGATGGATGCATGAGGTAAACAGAGAAGAAAAAGTTCTCTTTGTTTGCTTCATGAAAAGGATCACACTCCCCAAAGACAAATTTGTTTAACATATGTGGAACGACAAACGGGACACAAATAGTTGCTACTTTTTTTTTTTTTTTTTTAAGTCTGTTTTGAAAGAAAAGTGTATTGGAATAAAGAATTAAATCCTACCATGTCTATTTTATTTGGATTCAAATAATGTCATAGAAGCTCAATGCAGTTGTATACTGTCATAATTTTCCCACATTTCACCTATTCTATCCTACTGTCCTGTACACTTGAACAGCACTATGCATCTGCAGCTACATGCACCAGCTTTTTTGACAGCAATTAAAATTGGCATGTAGAGGCATTCTGAGATGAACTCTTATAATTGACAAGCTGAGACACTAGCCAAAGGGGTATTCATTTGGGTAATCCCTGGGCTGAAACACTGCTGGTTTGTCAGCCTCTGAAATTATTGGCAATCTCATAGACTGTATCTAGCAGCTGAGAGGAAGCTGTGCCAACTGGTGGCAGGCTTCAATAGGTTTAGAAACGCCATCAGTGTAATTGTCATCTTTAACACTGAAAAGTGCTTATCTGCCATTGTGATAAGTGTGATAGAAACTGTGTAAATAGAAAAGAGCCAGCAGAGTCTTGGAAAAGGCATTCTGCATTTGCTGTTCCCCACTGCTTTGAGCCGCCTGCAAACAGAAACTTTAAAACAACAGACAAATATCACATCCCATCAAGTACAAAGCATTATGAGAATGACCTCAGTGAATTTCTCTGATGCATTGTGCTACATGGCAACAGGGGGATGAGGGCAAGAGCTGGCAGTTCTCTGGATCAGACAGATGCAGGATGGGACTGTGTCTCTGTTCCTGACACTGAGAGAGCCAAAAGGCATAAGGGGTGGATAAACACTTACTGGAGTGTTTTGAGCTATTGTTAGTTTGCTTTATTCAGGGGAGGACAAAACCCCCATCATATTCTCAAAGCTTCAAGTATTTCAGTACAATTTCTGTGCTTTGATCTAGCACAGAAATATTAAAGGTATATAAGTCATGCTGCATAGTGTGAAGTTGATACAATTTTTTAGGCGTGTTTTCCTGGTTATATTTTTAACAACAAACCAGTCACCCCTTTCATTGTACAGGATGGTTGTATGTTGATGAATGCAAAACAATTGTTTAACTATCACCTAAAAGCCTGTAAGTGTTAAGGCACGATGTTAGAAAAAGTATGGATAGTTATGAACTAATTTAATTGTTAGGCGCCATAGCAATAACAAGAATAAAGGCAAGAGAGAAACGTGAAAGTTTTTCTAAGCAAATAGTCTGGAAGTAGTTGTCCTTGTGTATTAACTATTTATTTAAAAACTACCAAGTTGAAAATAAGGAAACAAGCAAGACTAATACTGACTTGTTGAAAAAGTAATTGCTTTCCTACTTTTTCTGAATGATGTAACATATACTCACTCTTGTACACATGTAGAGGAAAACTAACACCTGTCAAACAGAATTATGTATAATGAATGTCAGCTTCTCTTACTCCAGTGCTTTACCTGTTGAGAGACCAACTCAGCTGGGTTGTATGAAATGTCATTTTAGGGAAAATATTTTCACTTTTTGCTTGATTTATAGTGTGGGGATTTCTTCAAGATAAAAGAGAAAATTTCATTTGTTGTGTAAAATATATTGGTCAGCAAAAATATGCTAAGTAAAATCAAATTAAGATTTTTTTTCTTTTTCCTTTTTTTTTTTTTTTTAATATGCTAAAAAAAAAAAAAAAGTGGGATTTTACAAACATTCTCTTTAGTGGAATCCTTCACCAAGGATTGTGGGCCCATTAGGCACCCGCTGTGTCACTGTTGGCCTGTTTGTACAAGTCCCTATTCAAGTGTTACATGTCTGTCACAAACCTACTTTTGGAAAGCATTTAAGTTTTCTGCATGGCATTTCCTGAGGTGCCTGGGTCTCTGTTTCCAGGCAAGCTTGAATTTTGTATCTCAGGCTCAAGAAGGGGTTTGTTCTTACAAGTGGGTCTGCTCACGCCTGCTGAGTCTGGCTCTATCCAAATTGCAGCAGGAGCTAATACTTCCTTTCACAGAGAGCTGTTCAAAGAGCCATGGATTATTGGAGGAGGTCTCCAGCCCAGCTGGAGAGAGAGTTATGCTGAATTTGCTACTCTGGCACCTCAAATAGCCTCTAGAAAAGTGTGATAAAAATCACAAAGGGACCCAAGCGGGTAGAAAAAGAGTCCTCAGACTGAAATGAGGTCATTCCATTAAGTCATGCTAGAGATTCTTTGGAATATAATTAGAATGAGGCAAGGGTGATACTGCAACTTTGAGAGGAGATTCCTCTACCTGAGGAGCTACAGGGCTGTGTTTGTGTGGTTCTGCTCTTCAAGCCAGCGTGGTTCAATTGGTGGCACAGCTTGACAATCTGGCTATGAGACTGGGCTGGCAAACACCATCTTCACATTAGGTCAGGAATATCCAACCAGCATTTTAATCTAGAAGAGGATTCCTCACATGTCAATCCTGCACACCTTCAAACCTTCATATCTTCAAGGAGTTGAACATGCTGAAAACCTCCTCAGATCCAAAGGTGGGATTTCCTTTCCTGATATGCAAAATAAGAGGGTAAACTGGGACAGTGTGTGTGTTTTTGTTTAAGAAAAAATAAAAAAGAAAAGCACATTTTCACATTCATTTCTTGTATAGGACAATATCTTTACAAAAATACCTAATAAATTTCTTATAAATTTACATTGTTAAAATAAAACATGGATTTTTTTTTTAAATTATTTCTTTCCTGAGTCTTTTCTGCTCTGCTAAGAGAAGGATGAATAATGAGCACTTGAAGCACAATCATGATGACTTCAGCACAGGGCACACACTGAACTGTTAGTAAAATTGCAGATAGCAGCAGAGCCTTTTTAGATTTCTTTGATTAGTAAAGTGAAGCTTTTCCTTTGTACACATAATGTTCCACCATGTATTTACACAATAAATGGAGATGAATCAACATCTTATCTCTAATGGAGATTAAAGTATCTCATTCATAAAATAACAACTCAGAAGCATCTGCTTGCACATCTTTATTTAGACAATGTGATGCACAGTTTGGTTGCTTGTGGAACTATAGCACATGCGAAATAGCACCAGTGGCATTCCCATATTTTACAGACTTACATAAAAGTATAATGTGCTACTGCACAACACCGAAATTATTTTAATGCAACTGCAAGTAAATATGGGGTTTTTTCAGTGTTTCTCTAAGATTATAGTTTTTTTTACACTTCATGCAAATAAGGATAATGAGGTTCACTAGTTTAGTAACATCTTTTTCTAATTTCAGAAATAATTGCCATCAGCCACTTAGTGTAGATTGGCTATTTGGTGGATATGCAAATAGTGCTTTTCCCTTGTATTCACTTTCAGGAAGGACCTGAAATATTTAGGTTTTATTTATAGTGAACAAATAAAATAACTGGAATTTCAATTTTCCACAGGCAAAGTCTTTTATAAAATAAACCCACAAATTACACTGCACTACTCTTGGCCAGTCTTGAATGCTTTTGGTTTACTGATATTGGTCAAGTTAAGCACCACTGTTTTGCCATGAAATATATGCAGTGTAAAGCCAGGGAGCAAGTATAACATTTGAAATTTTTATTAAATGCTTACAGTACAAGCATAATCACCTATAGGCTCAGAGGAAGGCTCTGCTGTAGGTAGTCTAACCTGTATGCAGAAAGCCTGAATGTTTTTGTGGCAAGTAAAGATTCATTAACAAAAAATATGCACAGTCTCTTAAATTAAAGACATTTGGACTTCACTATGCTGCTTTTTTTTTTTTTTCTTTCTTCAAAGGCAGTTGTTCTTAACTTAGATATTTCTTAGCAGTGCAGACAAGCTTTGATTTTCTAAAGAAAATTCTGTAGAATTATTTGGACAATATTTTCTTCTAACGATCTAAAAAGTCCAAAAAAGTGCCTCTGAAAGAATAAAAATTTTGAGTGTGTTTTATTGTAATTGTCTACCACATGTTTTCCACTCTTTATTACCTTTTAATAGACATTTTTTTTAAATCCCCAGTAGAATCTACCTAAAAATAAATATCATTTATTTAGGACAATGAAGCATGTGTGTGTTCTGAATAATGAAATCATAGACCCATAATAGAATGTTTTTTGTTGGCAGGGACCTTAAAGACTACCCAGCCAGGGCCAGGGACAAAATGTCACCTTCCAGGACAAGGTGGCAGGAAGTCTTGTCTAACCTGGCCTTGAACATTTCTAAGGATAGGGCATCCACAATTTCCCTGGGCAACCTCTTCCCATGTCTCATCACCCTCACAATAAAGAATTTCTTCCTAATACCTGCTCTAAACCAATCCTCTTTCAATTTGAAGCTATTACCCCTTGTCTTATCCCTGCACGACCCTGTAAAACATGTCTTATAGGCCCATTTAGGTACTGGAAGGCTGCTGTAAAGTCTCTCCAGAGCTTTTTCTTCTCCAGGCTGAACAACCCCAACTCTCTCAGCCTCTCTTCTCAGGAAAAGTACTCCAGCCCTGTGATCATCTTCATGGCTCTTCTCTGGCCCACTCCAAAAGGTGGAGTTCCACGTCATTCTTCTGTTGCAGGTCCCAGAGATGGCTGCAGTATGCCGGGTGGGGTTTCACCAGAGCAGAGTGGAGGGGCAAAATCACTTCCCTCCTCCTGCTGCCCACACTGCTTTTGATGTAGCCAGGTTGCTGTTATAGCTTTCTGGTATGCAAGCACATGTTTTTGGCTGATGTTGGGCTTCTCGTCAACCAAGACAAATTCTTCTTAATGCTTTTCTTGATCCATTCTTTCTACACCTCTATTTGTACTTAGGGGTGCTTCAAACCAGGTGCAGGGCCTTAAACTTGGCTTTGCTGAGCCTCATGAGATCTGCACATGCCCATCTCTCAAGCTTGTCAGGGCCTCTTCTTTGCATGACATCCTTTCCCACACAGCTCAGTGCTGTCAGCAAATGTACTGTGGGTGCACTCAATTGCACTGTCCATGTCACTGGCAAAGATGTTAAACAGCACCAGTACCAATACTGACGCCTGGGGAATCATTCATCACTGGTCCCCGCTTGGACATTGAGCTGTTTGCTGCAAATATTGACTGTGACCATCTAGCCAATTCCTTACCCACTGAGTAGTGCATCTATCAAAACCATGTCTCTCCAGTTTAGATACAAATATGATGTGCAGGATAGTGTCAAATTCTCTGCACAAGTCTGGGTAGATGACATTGGTCACTCCCTCCTTATCCACCAACATCATAATCCCACTGCAGAATATGTCCAAAATTGACTGGCACAATTTTGTCTTGGTGAATACATGTTGGCTGTCATCAACCACATTCTCATTTTTCATAGTTTCCAAGATGATCTGCCCCATGATCTTGCCAGGTACCAAGGTGAGACTGACCATTATCTGGTTTTCCAATTCCTCCTTATTTCCCTTTTTGAAGATGAGGGTTATGTTTCTCGTTTTCCTGTCAGTAGGAACTTCACTGGATTGTCATACAGGACTTCTCAAATATGATGGATAGTTACTTAGTCACTTCATCCACCAGTGTCTTCTGGATCCATGGATACATCTCATCAACTCCCAGGTTGTGTGCCTTCAGGTTTTTTAAATTATCTCAGACCTGGTCTTCATCTACAGTGGCCAGTGGCTATTCATTTTTCCTAGTCCCTGCCTTGCCTTCTGTAACCTGGGCAGTGTGGCTAGAGCAATTGCTGGTGAAGACTCTAGCAAATCAGTCATTGACTACCTCAGCCTTCATCACATACCAGGGTAGTCAGATCTCCCATTTCCTTTCAGAGACAGTCCACATTATTCCTAGTCTTTCTTTCATCACCAGTACACCTGCAGGAGATTTTCTTGCTGCCCATGATATCCCTGTCCAAATTTTTATTCTGCCCAGGCTTTAGCTCTCCTAATCATCAGACAACTGGCTGTTCAAACAACTTCCCTGTATTCCTCCCGGGTTATCCGTCCTTGCTTCCACTTTCTGTAGGCTTTCTTTTTTGTGTGTTTGAATTTGTCCAGGAGCTATTTGTTCATCCACACTGGTCTGCCAGATTTTTTTTGCCTGACTTCCTCTTTTTTGGGATGCATTGCTCTTAAGCTTGGATAAACTAGAGTATTAACTGGCTTTCTGGGACCTTTCTTCCTTAATAAACTTACTTTCTTCACAAAAAAATGAATGGTATATCATAAATTGATGAATACCCTAGATTACAAAGGTCAGTCATCTCCTCTGAATTCCTAATACCCAAAACCTGTTTGCTATCCATTTTCTCATATGATGCAGCACAGTAGTATAAGAACAGTCCTGAAAAAAGTAGATAAAACTGTGTCCAAGGAATGTAGAAGAGGACTGTTCAGCTGGTTTTCTAATTTTTTTTAAATGCTATATGCTTTTCAGCAGTGACTATTAAGGACTTATCTTTGTAAGATATGCTTTAAAGAAGTAAATGGCTGAATTCAATATGCATTGAAGACCCAAACTTTTGTCAGGTGTAGTCTCAAAGTAATCCTAAATAATTTTTTTCCTTGCAAACTGAAAGAAAATCCTAAGTAAGAAAACTAGGTAATAATTGCCTAATCAAAAAAATTTGAAAAACAACATAACCAAGAAAAAAACATTAAGCCTCTTCTGCAATTCAGTTTACTTTGTGAACCCTGATGTGTTTCATCCTGGATGGAAAGAGATGGGCAAAATAACATAAAAGAATCAGATGTCTCAACATGGCTTAGTATTTATTGGAGAAAAAAAAAATAAAATAAATAAACATGAAAAGGAAATTAGAAGATCAGTTTTATGTGAGCAATAAACAGCAATGTTTTTTTGAAATGTCAGCTCTGAAAAGGAAGAATAATAAATAACAAGAGCATCTACATTAACAAGAATAGTGATAAGCCAAGATGATTATAGTATTTTGCAGATTGTTTTGAGGCACTTTCTTCCCTTTATGTGTTAGAATAAAAACCTATAATCTTTTGCCAGCCGATAAGAAAACAACAATTTTAAGCTATTTGACATGAAACTGGCTGATGTAAAAACCAAAACTGCTGTGAATGACAATGAGAAGTTACATGACTGCATTTTATAATGTTGAAGTCATTCAGTGAACATATGTATGTAACATATATAATTGGGAGAAAAAAAATTCAGTGCAGGCACAAAATACAGTCAAAATCTTCTTTTTATTACTGTTATTATTTTTCAAATAAATTCTCTGTTGAATTTGGATCTGTGCTGGATCTGGTTGGTTTTTATTTTTATTTTTTTTTACAATACAGTGTAATCAGACATTCCTGATGCCAATGCAGCTTGTTTATGAGTATCTTTTTTCTGAACTTTGTGGTAGTTAGGGGCTATGGCAGCCATTTCAGATAAACTAGAAACAAATAATTGAAAGAAATTGACTTTGCTAAAATGGAAACTCAGGATGAAGTAAAGTAAATGATTATGAGTTTTGTTGAATAATAAGAGATTGCTGAATCTCTTATTCTAGGCTTCATCTGCAATGTAAAGTTTTGAAGTCATTAAATCAGATTTCATCTGTATCTTATGACTTCCTACCAGCTAAGGGGATGATTATCTATCATGCCTACATTTCTTTGCTGTCAATTCCATTCTCACACAAATAAAACATAGTTTGGACAAATTCTTTGCTATCTGGTGTTTCAGGAAGACAATATGGTGAACTATAATTCATCTTGCAATTTTCTTATTATATTCTTATTGCCTCTATTCATGTTGCTTTGCTGTGTGTGCTTGTTTTGTTTTCCTGAGACCTTTACATATTGCCTATCTTAATCACATAGATTAGAATATGTCTTTCTTAAAATCAGTTGGTGCAGATTTCATAGTGATGAAGCTAAAAGTGAATTGCTGAGTTGAACAAGTACGTTGTTTGTTACTTCAATCATTCAGGATGGAATAGACTTCTATAAAAAGTTAGAAGACAGACAGGTTTAATTCCTAGGGTACTTTAAAATAAACCCAAAAACCCAAGCCAAAATACTTAGTATAGAGTTTTTCTGATTTTGGAGGTGTTCCATTTGGCATAAATAAATAATTTATTTGTTTGATTAACAAACTTATGATGAACACTACTGGTCCTGTGAAATTCACAGAGAACTTTTTGAAACTGGTGACAACAGTTTTTGGGAAGGCTGGTAGAGAAGGCAGGTGAGAGGGGTGAAATACTGAGGTGGCTCCTACATTTCACATACACAGTCCTAGCATCTCAGATGTCTGCTGGAGAGTTCAGGGGGTTCTCAAGCACCTTGCACCATAGGAGAAAGATACCTGCAGCTACTGTATGACAAGACATTTTATAACTTTAGAGAAAGTCTGGTTAATTAATAAATTTTCATAGAATGGATAATTGCAGCTAGGATTGGGGGTTACTAGTAAGGGTTTACTTTTGTCAGAGCTATGATGCTCTGATGTATTTCCCACGTGAAATACAAAGGGATTTGCTTATTGCAAGACTGAATATATATCGGGAGGGTTCAGCTGGAAAGCCATTAAATTCAAATTACCAAACATATTCTAAGATTTTTTAGCTGTTAATATCTTTTAGCTATAAGAAATTGCCTCAGAACATTTTAACTGAATGGAAGATATACAGTCAAGTGCCTTTGATTTATTAAAAAATTACATGTTATTGTCTTAAAATTTTGCTATCTCAATGTAGATTTTAATCAAGGCGTGCAAGGAACCTAAGAGCTTTCTTTGCATATTTCAGTGTAGCATAAAACTGCAGGAACTTCAGCCCAAGCACTTTAAATAATTTTTCAAAGTTCACCTCACAAACCAGGAAGATCCAGAACCAAAAACTAAATCTGCTTACAAACCTCTTTCCTTTAGTAAGGGAAAAGATTTTTCTTCTGATGTTCTCTCTCAGTAAAGTAGCATACTCCTCATTAATTTTAAATAAAAGATAAAATCTTTATGCCTCTTCATACCGTGGTACAAAAGAAAACATTAATAAAATACAATCTAGAAGGGAAACATAACATTAGAAGCAATACTTCAGCTACAGGGCCTTCCTTGAGCTTTAACCAAATATTGAAAAATGTCAGATTAGTTTTCCTTCTAATCTTTTACTTCTTTGCCACCCCTGTACTGTTTAAAATTCCAAATTCCAAGAGTCTGGGGATTTGGTTTCTTCAGTAGAACAAATAGGTACAATGTCATTAATAATACTAAATTTCTAGCCTTCTACTCAAGAAACAATTTTAGTCTAGACTTAACTGTTCCTACCAATAAAGAAAAATTCATCCTCTAGAAAAAAAAATATAAATATATGCTGAAATTTGAAATAAATTCAGCATTTACTTGCTTGTTTGGTTGGTTTCTGAGTCCTTGTTTGCTTGCTTTTTTTCCAGTCAACCTGGGTGCTTTTTTGGAATACAACCATAGTTGAATTGCTATAAAGGAAGCAAGATAGAAGCTCCTATTGAAAAAAGAGATGTTTAAATAATTGACTTATGCTTAACTTCATTTGGAAAATAGAACATCAACACAAATTAAATATGATGGAAAAGCAGAAAAGATTTTGTAACTATGAAATATTATTTCTCCTATGGTCTCCTCCTCCTACAGATTTTTGAAAAATTCCCATATAGACAATTTTTTTTTCTGAAGGCTGGATCTATGTTACCTTCAAAATATTTTTTAAGTTGAGTTTATCCATTCTGTCTGGACAGAAATAATCCTTAAGAGACAGACTTAAGGAAAATTTCCATGCATATTTTGTAGAACACAGAATGATAATTTTATAGAAAACCAAACCCATAATATAAAAAACACATCACTTATAAAACAACATAAAGAATGAAAGGCAAAGTGGCATCTTTACAAAAAGAAGTAATTTCTAAAATACCAGAAAAAAATCTCAGTACTCTTGATGCATAATCTGACTAACAAAGCAATCTTTTTCAGTATAGACATGATCATTTTGCTTGGCTCACACTACATTATTTTTAAATTGAACTAAGAAAAAAAATAGGTATTAAATTTGCATAATTTTTTTTTCTATCAATTTGGAAAGCCCAAATTCACATATGTGGCATGCTGAATTTTAAGTTTTCCAGGATTTTTGCAACACAGCCTACTTTCATGGAAAAAGAGGCATATTCTTCTCCTGGTCTCCAATTTTATATATAAAAAAGCAAGGAAGCAAGCCTGTTTTCCAAATTCACTAGCTCTTTGCTTGTTGGTGCTTTGCACCGTTTCATTTACCCTAGAAGTGAAATCTAGACCTAAACAAAAGGAAAAGACCCCTCCTAACAGGAAATGTCAGCAAAAAGTTCATAAGGTATAATCAACAGTTTGTCTCTCTTCCCTGAAGTGCTTGCATGTAGATAACCAATGTTTCGGGGTTTTTTTTTTAGCACTGTTAACCTGTGAAGTCTTTTATGCAGATATGAACATTTGGATCACAATTTCTTCACTCTTAAGTGCAAAAGAGACTCAGTCATGACTGGCTCTGTAGGAGCTATGATAATGCATTTAAAAAGTACACTTATAAAATTAAAATTAAAATGTATCTCTGCACATGTATCATAAAACTAATTCTGCAGAGAACACACTTTCCTGCGCATGAATTGTGAGCAGAATGTTGAAAATAATGTCAAATACAGATTAAAATCCACAGCTCTGTAAATGCCACACATTTTTTTCTTGGAAAGAAAAAAAAAAATGGTGTGTACTCAAGTTTAACATGGTAGATACCAATTAATTAATTCTGAAAATAAGAAGATAAAGTTTCCCTAGTTATTTTTGACAGTTTATTCCTCAAATAGTTAATGTATTAGCTATTACAGGGTAATTTTAGTGATGCCAATCAAGATCTCTTTAGAGATCTTGTAAGCTATTACTGCTTACAAGTGTCAGATGTTTTATTGTAAGCCAGGAGAGAAAAAAAAAAAAAAAAACAACAAACAACAAGCCAACAAGTAACACCCACCAACCACTTACTCCCAGAAAATGAAAACCCTCTCTGCCCTCATTATTTGTGATTGTGGATAGACAAAAAATGGAGCCCTTTAAAATAGACAATTTTAATAGAAGCCACTATTTTATATGAAAAGTGAACACTGACAAGCCTTCCATCAAATTAATTATCTGAAATTCGTAAATAAATTTCTGGAAACTTCCCAAGTTATCTGTAGTTTAGTGATGTCCTTTGGATCTCATGTTAACAATTCAATGCTAAAAATTTATTGCCAACCTGAATTTGGAAGCCAGCCTATGAAATGAATGCCTTTATAAAAGACTGGAAAGACATATCAGTGAATGACAAGTTCAAGCTAATAATTTTCTGTCTCTGAAATCCCAGATAATTTTCTATGATTCTGTTAAACTTGGAATAATACACTTCAGTTTAGAAGCTACAGAAAATTTTATTGTAAATGTACCATTTTTCAGGTATTTTGCATTATTTTAACCTATTCTTGAGTCAAATTGTACAATAAATTAATTGGTGAAAGATTGAGAAATAATTTCCACTTGCCTAGATATATTAGAAAAAAAAAAAAAAAAAGCCACCTGGATTTTACAGAACACTTTGAATTCAGAAGCCAATTAAAAAAAAATGTATTCTGTTTCATACAAAGCTGTAAAATATTACTTAGTCAATTTTACAGGTAGAAAAATCAATCAAGATTGTCTCAAAGTCACTAATATTCCAGAAGTTTGAACATTGGTTTGACTGAGATTCTGCTGCGAGACTGGCACTCAAATACAGGAGAACATGGGTCATAAACAAAAGGTAAAATCCTATAATAACTAAATCTGGAAACCATTTCCAGGCACATGAAGGACAAGAACTTTGTTAAAAGTGGTGAGCAAGGATTTGCAAAGGAGAAACCATGTTTGACTTCTAGGAAAGTCTTCTACAATTAAATGACTCAGTGGGTAGATGAGGGTAGAGCAGTGGACATGGATACCTCATCCTGTGGAAGGCTTTTGGCTCTGTCTCCTGTAAGATCTTCAAAGACAAGCTGCTGAAGTATGGTCTGGCTAAGCATGGAGGTTGATTGAAAACTGCTGAGCACCTGTGCCCAAAACATTGTGATCAGTGGTATAAAGTCTGGTTAGAGGTCAGTACCAGGCAGTGTATCTTAGGGATCCATACTGGGGTCAGTCCTCTTCAAGATCGTATTAATGGACTGGGGGAAATGCTGAAAAAATTCACATTCTTTTCCACAAAACAGATATTTGGCTTGTGGAGAGGTAAGAGGGTGGACTTAGAACCCCTTGCCAACACTAGATACGGCAATTCAGGTCAACGATAATTTAATTTACTCTCATAAGGAATCATCTACATAATAAAAATCTTTCTCAAAAAAAAGTCATTTAAAGAAATTGTAGAGTGAAAAGTTATGACTGAGATGTAAAACCAAATGCTATAAAATCTTAAAGCCAGAGAAGCTGTTACTGAATGAAAAAACAGGTTTCACTACTTTGACAGGTGATTCCTAGAGAGAGATGTTAATATATAACAGAACAGAAATATGTTTTAAAAGCAATCAATTGAAACAGTAAGACAACAACTGAGGAGGAAGTTAATACTAAAAAGAATGCTTGAAAGATTAGAATGTATGGAAGAGAAACACACCAAAACAACCATTATTATAGGCTAAGACAGCCTTGTTTTAGTCTGGGCTCATGCTGGAGTCCCAGCATACCTGACAAACTCAAATCAATGTCATGACATTGCCTTAAATGTTCATCCGGAAGACATATATATGTATATATGCACACATATATGGAACTGATAAAACAGTTGTAAAATATCTTGCTCCAGAATCCTCTACCAGGAAGTGTAATGAAAAAGAAAAAAAGAAGAAATGAAAAAAAAAGAATCAATGAAACTGAATGAGCAAGTACCATCAGCTGTGATAGCTGGTGTCACATATTGAACAAACAGAATTTCTCATTCTTACTTGGTGCCAACTATCTTCCCTGGCATACCAACCAAGAACCTGATGGTCAATCGAGCCTTCATGGAAATTTTATAAAACAAATTTAGGGAAGAGATACCAACTGCATGGGAGCTTCTGTCTGAATTGCCTTTTGTGGCACTTTGGAATATATGGGAACTTTTTCATGCCCCTTGCACAGACAAAGCTCATCATGCTTTAGGGCAGTTGATTCTGGAACCATTTACCTTCTGGCTTTCAGTTTAACTTTTTGCGCACTAGATTTGCGTACCTGAGATTAATCATCAAGCCTAACCTAACTTACCATCAGCTGACCATGCTGCTTAGAGTGAGGCACTTTCTGTAAGCTCTGACCTCATTACTAACGAGGAGGATGAGACAGGCTCTCCTTGCTTTTCCTAAGCTCTGGCTGCTTTAAGGGGATGCTGGTTGTTTCATCTACAGCTGCCTTTCCTCTGACTTTTCGACAGAAACCACTGCAGTCCCCAAACAGAGAGACCTATCATGGTGGAGAAACAAAGGAAGCTCAGTCCGTAACACCTTCTAGGATTTCCTTTTTCTATTCTTTTATAAGAATTCTTGCTTTATTCTTTTTCTGAGAGATCTTTTCATATAATGCTCTCTTGGTCTGATTCCTCAATATATGCAGTATTTCAAAGCTCTTAATTTAAAGCAACAACATTTCTCCTTTGGCTGGTATTGCTTATTTTTCATTCTTTATAGCAATAATAATGTCAAAATAAACAAACATCTGCTCAACTGCAGTAAATTATCTGGCTTTCCATTCTCTGTGCAGAGTAAAAATAGCTGAAGTTTATTTCATAAAGTGAGTGTTTTCAGGCTGTAGAATGCCTGACATGAGTACTGCTCAAAGGCAGAATTTAACCTTTCATATCTGGTTTAAAGTGCTCAACTACTCTCCCATAATTTCCAGTAATTTTTGGCCCTGAGTTTCTATAAGTCTTACATGATCAATTAATTAGAAAACAGCACCACTTGAAGAAACAAGTGATTTATAATGGAAGATCCACTTCTGCAATTTGCAATGTTATTGGATTCTGTTAAAATAGTTAACCCACAAAATACTGATGCATGTTCCCCAGAGAGGCAGCTCCTTTGAATTTGACCCCAACTGTAAAATAATCCTCACAGAATTAGTCAGGATGAGGCTAATATTAGAGCACCTCTCTGCAGAGAAGTGCAGGCAGGCAGGTGTAGATATGTCAAGGCAGGCACATGTAAACCTGTTGTGATTTCAGAGCACAGTGGAGCTGCTTTTAGAACAACTTAGCACAATTTCTTTATAATAAGGGTTTATTTATGTGCTTGAATGATAATATGGTTTCTATAGCTACAGCTGGCTGGCATCTGGACAGCTCAGGGCATGGTGGGAATATTCACAGTACTCTCTTTTTTCACTCATACAGACACATGAACCAGAGTGACAGGAGCAGAACAACTGCAGTGCAGTTCCTATTTGTGACACATTTCTTTTGCCACCTTCCCAGCCGCATCTCGTAAAGCAGACCATGCTCTATGCCTCCATGTGCTGCATTGGGTACCACTTTTCACAGCATTTTTGGTGAACTCATCAAGCATTCCTTGTCCCTTGCACAGAAACTCTTATTGTCTATGTATGCAACAAAGTAAATAATTTTGAGCTGTTGAAGGATGGGGATCAAGATCCAGACTAACAATTTGTTTTTATAGTTAGATTTACTATGAATATATTTTTGGAAATCAGAAGTAAAAAAGTTAATGAGGCAGAAAGATGTTGTACATACAGTGACCTAGATAAGAAAATCAAACAAACAAAAAAAGGATGTTAGTTTGTATACCTATAATCAAATTGAATTTATAGTTGTTTCTGAGACAAAATATCACTGCTTGGAATATCAGCTGCATGAAATTATATATGTCTTAAGAGCTCTACAATACATTCATGCTTATCACAAGAAGAATATCAAATACTTCAGTATTTCTTATATTCTTACAGAATAGCAATAAAAATATCTATCATTTTTTCCCCTCTCCTCCTGCAGCCGAACCCATATAGGTAAGCCACAAATAAGCCTGATTTTTTTACCAGCGGACGTTGCATTAACAGTTATGTGTTATTTGATAGAAAAATCTCTTGGAAAAAAAAATAACTGAATTATTAACATTTGAAAGCCTTGTGTGAATCTATTCTGAAATGAATCCTTTAAGAAATAATTAGAATTTTTTTCAGAATTGGTTTACTAGAAGCTGAAAAACAGGATGTCAAATAAAAACATTTTATGTGGATATAGTGTATTTCTAACCAAAGTGTTCAACTGATAAGTGACATAAACTTATTAAAACCTAGAATTAAAAATCCCATTCTGTTGCCACTGAAAAGTTAATCACAGTGTGAAGCTAATCCTGGATATCAGGATTTCCCCACCAATAAGCTCCACAGTATATAAAATAGGGTCTACAGTAGCACATCTATGCTTTACATGCTAAGACTTGAGCCCATAAGATGGTTTACCATCTTAAGCTAAAAAAATTAAATAAATAAAAAGAAAGAAAGAAAATGAAAAAGAACCACAATAATCAGCATTTAAGTTAATATAGGAGCATGAAAGGATGTATATAATCATCTACTTAGTGGAAGCTGCTTGTGCAGTAATTCTCAATAAGCACTGGATCTTTGGGTCTTCTGTAAAGCAATAAAAATTCATTGCTTAAATACATAAAAAACCTGTTTTCTGCAACCATCAGTAAAATAAATTTAAAAAGCCAGCAGACCTAGCTATATTTCATTAGGATTGTTTCAATAACTTTGCAAGATAACTTCAGTTGATGAAAGCTTTTAACACCACAAATACTCTACTGCAACAACAAAGACGTCTTAGTGTAGTAGTTCAAAACCCAGGAGCTTAGTCCTATTGCTTTACACCAAAGTTTTGCAGTAAGGTACAGAAACCAAATGGACAAATAATAAGGTGCTTAGTGAAGTGTTTAGGCAAGCCCAGAAATTCAGAATAACACTTGTATTTAAAGGTTGGGCAAACATTTTCGGAATTCTTTCAATAGTATAACATTGTATAAAACTTCTCTTGTTAAAGCATATGAGTATAACCTTAATGAGCCAGTGTGCTTCTACAGACACACATAATTTCTAGCAGGGCAACTCTTTAATAATCTTCTTCCCACTCATTAGACTAAGCAAATTTGCATGAAACATAACCCCTAATAAATGGCTTCACACTTTTAAAAAAATCAACGCTATAAATATCTCCAAAATGACACTATTTTAAGGAATTTTAAAATATGGTTTCTCAGTGTATGTACAATTGATTGTTCCAGCCAAAAATCCTCACTCAGTAAAAAGAAAAATACCTTCCAAGAAAATCAGTAGACACTTGCTTATTTTCTACTTGTTTTGTATAAGACAGGGTTAAGTACGCTCTAGGACTTCATAATATCAGTTTCAGGTGGTAGGAATTTAGAACATGTGTTGTAAATTGGATAATTGTTTTTTGCTTTTAATTAGCTGTTTTGATCAGGAAGCATGCATACTCAAAAAAGGCATCTGAGACCTGAAGAAGGAAGTTTTTGAAAGCTATAATGTCAGATTGAGCTGGATTGCTGCCTGGAATGTGCTCAAAGATTAGCCTAAAAGCTCAAAGTGTAAACAGCATTGAAGAAAATAGTGTTTCTGTCAGAAAATTACGTTTTCCTCTCTTTACACTGTTGCCACATATGTATTTTTGAAAACTCAAAGTGTGGTTCAAGGTATAGTGTCATTTTAAAACAATCACAGAGGAAAGAAAATTGATGTTTCTCTCTCAGGTTCATCTTTAAAGCTTACCTTTTAATGGCTTTTCAAGGTCTGAGTTTTTTTCGGGTTTCTTTGTTTTTATGCTTTGTTATAGAATATGAGTTGTGACTTAATTTTCTTATTTTGGTTTTGAGATGCATGACATTTTTCTTCTTTCTTATCCTCACACATTCTTCTCTAAGGTACAGGTTGCAAGGCTTCCCTTCAACTACTATGAGAGATAGCAGTAAAGAGGTAGGAATACAAGAAGTTCTTTGGGTATGCCTATGTAAAATCTAATTTTTTTGGGGGGCATGCCAGCTTCTGAAAAATGTCAGGGAATATTAAATTCCCAGGAATTCAGAAGCAATCAAACATATGAAAATTGCCTAACTGTGAACAAAGAAAGAAATAAGCAGGAATTGTTGGGATTAAGATGATGCTATTTATCTAAAAAAACAGTTTGTATGCTTTCTCTACCTACATATGCATAATACTGTTTTCACCTCTTAAAAAAAAAAAAAAAAAAAAAAAAAAAAAAAAAAAAATCAATTTTTGGGGGGGTTAAAAAAACTTT
>VZRH01002693.1:189639-204760 GCA_013397555.1 Urocynchramus pylzowi | reverse complement strand
AAAAAAAAAAGAAAAAACTCAGATTTTGGGGTGGTTGAAGTACACTTCAAGAGCCAATGGAACTTGTCTGGTTCTTTCTTGTTTGTTTGTTTGATTTTTAAGTTTGGTTTGGTTTGGTTTGTGCAAATTGGCATAAAGATTTCATTATCTCTTCCTGAAACATTACCTGTAGACAAGGAACACCCATTCTTGGTCTGTTAAACCACCAGACTTCAGAGGTCAAATTATTTTTTCATGAAAAGGTAATAATACTAAAAATCAAAGGAATATGACATCAGATAATTTGTGTTTAACGATCCTGATTACATCTTTGAATTTTTTTCCCATTTTCTACTCCCAAGTAAGGATTACAAAAATTCTTCCCACCACACTACCCTGAACTTAAAATCTACAGTGGAATATCCATAACATATCACTCTAAGAGAACAATGTAATGGAAAGCATTCAATATAATGGAAAGCATTTCTAATGTCCCAGGTCTCTGCAACAGCAGGAATGTTGTTAGGTGTCTCTAAGGGTATTTTGCATCCTATAAAGATAAAAAAAAGGCTGAAATTCTCCTTTTATTGCTGCTTAAGTTGTAAAACTCCCAGTAGGTTCCGTTTCTGATTGTCCTTCAAACTGCATTTCACAATGACATTTTTACATGCTTGCTGAGGTTTTGGTCCCCTCCTGCTCTTTTCTTTTTTTCTCTCTCTTTTTTTTTCCCCTTAATTTTTTTTCCCCCTTTTTAAGGTGCACATTAAAGAAACATCAAGAAAATGCTCAGGGGAAAAAGTGCTCACTTGTCAGAATCCTACAAGCCAGTAAATCAATAAGGAGGAGAGACTTGGAAAGCAAAAATTGTTCTACATGGTCTTTGGAGAAAACCAATATACAAATGCAGTGTGTATTTTGCAAGGAATGTCAGGAACAGTTAATTTATGTCCTGGATAATGCAAAGGAAAATTAGAAATATGGTACAAACTGGATTTAATTTTCATTGCCAAGAAATTATTTGTTTCCATTTACACTGCTATTTAGTATTAACCCTATCCATCAACTATACTTATAGTCTAAAAACCTCTGCTTTATCCCTAAGAAATGAAGACTCCAGAGAGCTCTGCTGCAACAGCTATTTGGTGCATTTGACTGTCCCTACAATGACTTGCATTACAAAATTCTTTTCTTGGACAGCAGAAAAAAGCAAACAAGAAAGCATCAGCCGAGTATATTCTTTGAAATTTTGCTGTTCCAAAATCAGCAATCAGTTTGTGGATCTTTTTTGGAAGACTTCTTCTCTAGTCATCAGGTTCTCATTGTCTCTGTCACTCTCCAATAATAATGGAAAATAAACATTTCAATCCTGTTGCAATAAATCTTGAAAACTACTTGTGGTTGGTTGGTTTGTTGCTTGGTTGCTTGGGTTTTAAATTGAATCCCAATCATCTCTCACACAGGAGCAATTAGACAGCAGAAGACCAACAAATTTTCTATTGGGTAAGGGATGAAAATTGATGGATGATTTTTCAGGATCTACAAGTTGTTTCCAGCTCAGGAGCTAACCAACTACAGGAATGATTTGGCCTCTTTTGGCCTTGATTTCATGCATCTTTCTCTGTATTTCCTGAAATTTGTGATATCAAAATAGCTATCTCCACAAGGAGCTAACCTGGAAACCTTTAGCTGTTAGCAGGAAAATATAAAGCAATAATAATCATTCAAGACTGACAGGAACTATCACTAAAGAAAAAACAGAGTTTTTAAAAACAAGTCCAAATGTACATGAAGGTAAAAGGACTTAGATGACTCCTTATACCCCTTATACCTATCAGATTGGGGAAAGTAAATGAAGCTTTGGGAGTCATTATCAGTGAGTCAGTGTCCACAGTGAGATGAAGGAGAGGTATTGAGAGGAATTCTTTGCTATGGAAGGTCTGCCATGTCTAAGCCTTTCCCATAAGGAAAGATGTCTCTCTCCTTTTGAAGTCCTGGATAGTCCAGCCTGCCTTGAATTTCTATGATGTCTGAGGTAGTGGCAGCACAGGATGGGAAGGAAGTTGAATAACTTACTCCAGATTTTTAGGTGGCTGAGGTTGAGTGAGATGTACCACAGGGGATGCAAGTGCTTATAGAAGCTGTCTAGAATGTTTTTACATTCAGTGGTGGAAAAGCAGAGTATGACTTTTGTGATAATAAGACACAGAAAGAACCTGGAAGATGTGTTACTTTAGACACTAATCTTTGAGAATTCTCATAAAATAATTGTAAAGTAATTGTACTAATACTTTGAAGTCATAAGTGATATAAAAAATTGTCATTTGCAACCAATGAAATGAGGCTCATCAGATAGCAATGAAAGGTGGACATATTGAATTAGACTGTTGAAAGTCTAGAAGGAGACGTTTAGGGACAACTTATTTTATCACCTCTTTTATGTTTCTTGGACACCTGATCTTTGCCAAAGTGTTTGTACACTTGCAATAAATGATAAATTGGAAACTAGATTTTTGTCCTATGAAAATATTTTATAATAATATTGGGAATATTTTTCGCTGTTATACTATTGATACTGTTTAAATGAATGGGGGAATTTCAGAAACAATACTAGTGTGGCTGGTCAGAGTCTGACAAACAGAATGAGCTGTTAAGTAATTAAACAGCTGAGTAGTCTATTATGTATTTAGGTTCATAGTCAACATTTTTTATTACCTATTGTATTGTACAGGTCTTGTTCATATTTGATTTTTTTTATTTTTCTGGAATGAATGTTGTTGTCATTTCATAGTTATTTTAGCAGGTAGACTATCCTTGTCCTGTTTAATTGCCTACTGTATCAGTGCCCAGTATAACAGCAGACATTTTTTTTCTCAGTACTATTTCTAGAGCGGATGATGTTTATTTATTGTCAATACATTTTAACCATTTTCTATTTTTCTTTCTTCAGGGCCATCCAATTTTTGTTTATCTCTCAGGTGTCCCCACTATTAATAATGAAGGATACTTTTGACATTTTTAAGTCCAATTTACTGAATCAGTACACAAAAAATTCCTTTTCCAGCTCCCAAGCTACTAAAATTTGTCAAAGATGTCCTTTTTGAAGTCTTTTCAGAGGAATTTCTAATGACAGAGACTGATTTATTTACAACAATGTCAGAAGCAATGCATTGTATATAATTATAGATATATGTATATATATACCTGTGGGTAAGTCTGTATCCTTTTAAGCTTTAATGTAATTTCTTTTGTAGTATACATTTGGTCAGATATATGTATGCAGACTTTATTGTCTCTCTACAAACCAAATCTATTTGAATCCCCATATATGGAGTATTACTTAAATTGTAAAGTTTAATATTATGAAAGTATTATCTAAATAATAATTGAAATGTATGGGGAAATAAGATCCTTTGATATCCTGTTCCAGTTTCTGCTATTTGAGAGTTTTTTGAAGCACTGATGTTTTCTAATTATATTTAATAATTTTTGCTTTTACTGCTATATATCTAACTGCCTTTGCTGGCAAACATCTTGTTGAGTCCTATTCATATTTCTGACTAATGTTATTATCTGTTTGCTGCGGGTAAGGTATTTCATGCTGATGTAAGCAATCTCTCTGTATGCATGTTTTATCCTTCTCTACATATCAGAATTAAATGTTACTGTTCCTTGAACTCCATCTAGGAGACAGAAGGCTGATATAAGATCATGCATGAAGAATTTGTCTTTTCCCAAACAAATACAAAAAGCAACCAAAGTATTATTTTCAAATGTGTCAATCTTTTTTTAGTAAACATTAATTCTCTCAATTTTTCTTTATAAGACATGGTTTACCAGTTTTCTGGTAGAAAAACGTTACAGACTTTACTAATAGCTACTGTTTTTTCATATAAATTCTATTCTATTTTTTAACAATCTGGATCATGGTGAAATACCTTTTTTTCCAGAGTGTAAAATCACATAAACTCCTCAACTTCTGCTCCTTAGAGAGCATATATTAGATCTGACTTTCAAGCATAAAATGTGCACTGTCGTTTCAAACAAATGTTACCCTCAGCTGACAGAGTGACCCCTCATAATTAAGAATGATTGTTAAAATAATCAAATTTCCAATGCAGATTTTGAAAGCAAAGCTAGGAGTGTAATGACAATACCTGTGAGAAAAAAAAATGAGGTAGGGGAATTACGTGAATTGAAGACTAAGACTACCCTCAGTAATGTGCAGAATTTCTTTGCAGTGTTATGATAATAAAAAACCTGCATTGGGATGAATAAAGTCGAAACCAAACTGAAACTTTTTTTTTGCTTAATTGAGAAACAAAATATATTTTTCCACTTCAATGAGTCTGAAGCTGCAATATTAAGTGATTTGTATATATTTTTTTAAACTTTAGGCATCTGAATGCTACTTATTATTATATATGCATAATTAATTATATATGCATGTTAATTTCCTTGGCTTTTATATAATAAACAAAACCCACAACACTCTGAATCTTTATGAGTGAGACTGAAACAGAAAGCCAATCTTTTGTCTGGTGTTTCTCCAGTTCTTAAACTCTCTTTTTATCAGGTTACAGAAAAAGCCATCTGTAGGAATATCTCTTCAAAGCATTCATATAGAAAAGCAGTCTGTTTGATCATACTTCCTTTCACCATAAGGAATTCACAAGCGAATAAGTCTTCCTTATATTCCCTTGGGCAGGTCATGAACAACTGAATATTTATCATCAGTCACCATACCTGCACTCTTCAGTTCAGCCAATAACATAGTAAATTCTAGCTAGTAATCAAATTTTGAAAGATAAAGATAATGGAAGATTCTTTTGGGAAAAACATGCCACAATTTAATAGATTTCATCATCAGAAACTCCAACTTATAACTTATTCTTTATTAGTTTCATGTTACTCATTATTTTAATCTCTTGTATGATAAATTTTTTCTTAGAATGTTTACTTCCTGCAAATAACAAGACAATTCTAAAAAACTTCTTTTCTACACGTTTTTCAGCAAACTTAAAGGAAGTGTGAAGTTAAAGAGTGAAGTAAGTTCAGTGGTTCTTTTCTCACATGTGGAAATTAATTGACAAGGCTGGATTAGATTGAATACCAGGAACCTAATAAGGTGTGGTCCAGTAACAGCTAGGAATAAGTTCTTGTTTCAGAGCAAAACATGCCCTTTGGCTGTTATGTAAACATGATCTAAGGCTTTTCAGCTAAAGATCATTTGAGATCCATTGTAGGCCATTATTCTTTTTCACACAGAAATTACTGACAATGGCCTACTCTGGGTTAAAAAAAAAAAAAAAAAAAAACTATGTTAGTGGTATGCACTACTTACAAAAAATATTTTTTATTAAAATAGCTCACAGTAAGGACAGGAAATTATAAACACAATGGTTTGGTGTTGAAGGCTGTTTTCCCACATAAATGGACAAAATCTCTGGATTGAGAAAGGATCAGACACTGTTATCCTTTTTGTACTAAATACAACCTGAAAGCACAAAGAATTTTCTTAAAGCCAATGGGACCATCTGTGGAGTAAGGATTTGTTTAGGGTATAACCCACATAAATCTATAGACCTAATCCTAAACGTAGTTTTCACTATTGTCAACAACTAGTGGTGTATAGTCGTTCTCTCTCTAGTCCTCCCCATGAAGCAAATTATTAATATGTAAAATATTTTCTCAAATAAAAGTAATTTTTCCACATCTGTTTGAAAGCCACTGGTGTGAAAGGTTAGAGTCATTAACACAATGATTTAACTTTTAAAGCTCATTTGTAGCTGCTCATTTACACTGGCATCCTACCATGAGACTTGCAAGAATCTTTTTTTTCCTTATGAAACAGGTGCTGCTTCATCTGCACCTGGTCAGATGGCCACCCTGTCCCCTTACCCCCTTACCCATAATTTTTCAGCTACAAATAAATATTTCTGTTCTTACCAGACCTCACACTGTAAATCTCTCCTGATTTTCAAACACCTCCATTTTTTATTTTTAGGTACCAGGAATTTAAACTGCAGTGGCACTTTTCCACTTAGGCTATATACATTGGTTTTCTTCAGAGAAGAGCAACTGTAGTAAACATTGCAGAATTTGTTTGTTGGAGCTGGTTTATTTGTTTGTTTCTTCCTTGCATAAACTTTCCTGAATCTGTATTTCAGTTTCACTTACCTAAAATCTTAGAAAAAGAAGGAAAAAAAAAGGAAAACAGAAGGAAATAGGTTGCACAATTTGGTTTGTCATGATGCCAGCTTTTAGGTGATTGAATCAGTTGATTGCAGGATATAATTTCTGTAAAATGAGTACTCAGTGAAAGAAAGGTGAGTAAAATCAGGCAGGTTGTTTTTCCCAAACAGACCATTTTGAAAACATTTGATGACCTCAGTTCCAAAATTGCTGCTGGGTAGTGGTTTCAGTAAAGAAATGTTCTGTGATAGCTATATATTTGTTATGAAATGGTTGGAAAAAAATGCAGTGTGAAATTAATTTTGAAATCCTACTTGAGTCTTGCAGAATGATTCAGGATCATTTTCAAAGTGGATAACATTTAAAGCATTTTATTATCTTATTATCTAATGTCATACATAAAGTTTTATAACCATCAGTTTAGCATTTTAAAGATTCTTAATATTGTTATAATAAAACTGACTACTGCAGCTAATTTTATATTCCATAATAAAAAAATAAATCTGGGCTGGTAAATCAGTCATCCTTTAAACTCTTAATAAATGGAAAAAATGCCTGTATTTGGACAGCATTTTGTTCTAAGTGCAGTAATATATAATGTGGTCGATTGCAGTATTTAAGTTAAATATTGATTCTTTTTCCTATCTTATTTGCTAAATTAAATATTGGTTTACACATTTTCCAATAGCTTCATTAAAAACTAAAATGGCAGCAAATACTTGCTGATGTTGTAATGTGCTTTAATTTTTCTGATAGGAAAAGACATTTGTTTTAGTTTTATCATCCTAGGAACAATAAATAGATGATCTTGTAAGCACTTCTGACAATGGTATTAGAATATCTAGGGTCTACTTTTTCACAGAATTATATTTATATAATGAAGCATTATACAAATATGCGTATTTAACTTTGGTTAACGCATGTATTTAACTGCAACAGCATAAGTCTGTCAGCTTTGGAAACTGTTTAAAGCTTATGGATGACAGAATGTTTACAACATCCATTTATGGCTTCTACTCCTCCTTTTGTACTAGCAAGATCCAGATTTTCAGTATTCAGAAGAGGATCTAGATATCCAAAGCAGCAAGGTTTGCATTAGAGCACTTAGCTTGCCACAAGGTTTTCAAACTATAACCTTCATCCCTTCATGTGCTAACACCCCTGGTGTATTTTATCCTTTCAACAGGTTTCCACATCCAAAACTTTCCATACTAAAACCCTTGGGCTCTTATTCCTCCTGTTTAATGTGGGATGACCTCCTTTTTAAAAATCCACAGTTGCATTTGGTTGCTGAGACTTAGGAAAACAAAAGAACAATTCAAAAAGTGCCTAATCCCCCACAGTTCTATGGGAAGAATACATGCCTGCAAGCTGTTTAAAGTGAGGTCCCCAGTCTGCAAGGTAATCATAGCTCTGATCCATGTCTGAAGCGTTTGAACCCAACGAGCTGAGGGATCCTGCCAAGGAGCCAGTCCCCTCAAATGCATAGGTTTGAAGTGAGTCATAGGGAGGAACGCTAGGATCTGTATTTGCTTCTTCAAGCTTTTCTGAAATGAATTGCCTGAAGATTGCGCTGTCTGGGCCAACCTGCAGAGACTGTCTGTAGAGGCTCTGGATTTCGGAGGCCACCTTCTTCCGAGGTTTGTGCGTTCGCATGACGGTGCGTGTCCTCAGTGCTGAAATATCAAAGGCTTCTGTGTCCTCCTCGCCCCCTCCTTCATCGTCATAACTGACAATGTTCTCTCTGAATTCTTCCATCTTCTCTGGAAAGGGAGGCTTCTTGTGCTGCTGCTGCCTTATAGTTACAATTGCCAAAAAGAAGACTGACAAAATAAAAAGAAAAGAGAAGGGACAAGACAAAAATTAAGCAGAACTAGAGCCTATGAATGTGCTTGAAAAGATTAAAAAAATCACTTCTTATCTTTGTATCAAGGCTGTTGAAAAGTGAAGCTATCTTAACAAATTTATAGAGCTGTAATTTTTATGTATTTTATGGTTTTGAGATGAACAGTGGGTGTGTTGGAAAATGGCAACAAAGGGACTTATAAAAAAGGCGAATTAAATGGAGCAGTTTTTTTGATAGACACAAATTTGAAACTGATGGAAACACAGGTTATGCTTTTTGAAAGTGCTTTTTTTATCACATAATATATCCATTTCACATTCAGAATTTAAATTCTTAATCTCTATCAGTCTCTCTGATAAAAGCCCCATCAAGATCAAATGAAAAATGAGACAATGAGCAAGATATCCTCTTCACCTGGTAGAATCATTCAGTTCCACAACTATGCAGAATGGTGTTCAACTATTTCTGTTGTGCTGGTTTGCAAATTTGAAGACTCACTAAATTCTGTGTCATTTTAATGTCAAGGCCTATGAATCAGATGATCTTATTTCTTTTATATGTGAAAAGTTTCTTAAATTTTCTTTTAAAGCATTATTTTTTAATCCCACATAATTTCATTTTAACTGAACCATCCCTTTGAATTACTCTATGACTTTCAGAGAGATTAATTCTTTCAGTTTTAACTATATCTTGCTGCAGTTCTACTTAATAAGTATTTTGCGGATTTTAGTTTTTTTACTCAGGACATAAAATGATACAACTACCAAGAATTATGGCATTTTGCTTAAGAATATGAAGAACCTGAAGTAGTTATTTTTCCTACCTATTTACAATAAACTATTCTATTTGTTTCAGAGATATTAACACAAGGCTTGAAACCCCTGGAAACAATAATTTCTACTATGTATTCACAAAACAGGTGGTTTTCCAAATGCTTTGCCTGGTGAACTCTTATGATGGTATACTTCCTACTTGAAAATTAGCTTTCAGAGATAAATGGCAAACTTAGTAGATATAGAACATTTCATTATTTAATTTTAAATACTTACAAAAAATGCATTCAAAGAATTAAGGAATTTAAAATATGTTTGTTTGTAAAGAGTGTAGTAGATTAAGTTTTTTCTTCTTTTGGACTAATATATTTATCTATATCCCTGCTTTGACTTTTGTGATATGAATAGGCCCAGTAGATGCCATGGGTTTATTCCTCCTGGAGAGAGAACCTTTCTGCAAGAACCCAAGAAATCATTGATTAATAATTCCCATGATGGCCTGGATAATGCAGTGGTACAGTTTGCCTGATTCTTAGTTCCTGAAGTCAATAACACAAAGTGAACCTATTCAGATATGCTGCAACCATCAATCAAAACTTGAAATGCACACTGACCTGTAAGCTTAAACTGACCAAAAGACATAAGGCAGATATCCAAGCTCAGATTTAAATAAGACAATTCTGGAAATGCAGGCAAGCTAGAAAAACCAAATTCATTGTATATTCCCATGTCTTCAGTTGGAAACCAGGGCATGGATGTAAGGAATATAGTGCATCCCTGGACTTTTCTATGGAGTCAAGAAATGGCTGGTGTCTAGAATGGCCAGCCTTGAGTTGTTGGTTTGGGTTTGAGTGCTGTTTGCCAGCTGTGCATGGTGCTTTACAGGGGTACTAGAAAAACTCCTGTGCATTTGAACCACTCAATCCCAGTTTTCACATCCACAAATTCCCAAATGTTTTGGAAGTTAATCTAGTGTCTCCTGAGAAGAAAAAGGAGATGTCCAACATTTGGAGAAAATGCTGTCTAGAGATGAAACCTTAATTGGCAAAGAAACTCCCTGTGTCTGGAACTTTCTGACTGATGTCAGATTCCCTTTTTCTTTTATTATTCATAATTGATCTCAGTTCTACATTTGCCATTCCTAAGGCAGAATGAATATAGTGCTATTTTTTTTAATGTATTCCTACACTAGCAAATTTTCTTGTGTAATGCTTTCTTCAGCTTTACCTGTGATCAATACAGACTTTGGGCTCTGAAATCTGTTATTGCAAAGCCAGGAGTACAAAGAGGACCATGACTCAACTACACCCAATTTTTAGGAAATTATGTTAGAATTCAAATTTTGCTGAAAACTTGGGAAAGGAAGGGAGAAATTATAGTTCAGAAAACAGGAAAGAAACGAAACATTTGCCTTATTTCAATTTTTACCAATGGCCCAGTACTTCCAGTCTTTGAGTCGAGGGTCCATATTTGTTACTTAACCAACCCCTCTGTAAAAGGAAGCAAAGTCATTTTTCTTGCTTGTACTTACCTAGGAATATTAATATGCAAGCCAAAACAGCAACTAAAGCCTCTGTGCTGAGACCCAAAGAATACATGAAAGCTCCGTATCGGCAGTAGAAGGTGTTGACTTCAGTGTCACAGTCGCAGACAGTGACAGTGAGAGTATTTGTGCTCGTCAGCGGTGGGGTTCCGTTATCCTGAATTAAGATTGGCAGGTAGAAAAAAAACTGCTCTTGCCTGCTGAAGCCACTTTTTCCTGTGAAAATTCCAGCTGTGTTGTCTAGAAGATAAATTATTATGATGATATGTATTTATGTATCTTGTAACGACAACAATAATATTTAGTGGAATCTGACCTATTTAAAAGCAAGCCAACTCTGCAGAGCTACATATTTACAAAAGTTAAAAACATAAAAGCAGGCACTGACATTTGGTGAATATTTTGTCAATCGTGAATAAATTGTATTTAGTTTTGATATATGTACTCCAGGGGCAATAATAAAATTTGACCAAGGAGCTCTGGTTTTAATGTTCAGAGCTAAAGAAATTTACATATTTTTCAGTACCTGGAACCTGCTCAGACTAATTATTTGGTTCTTAAAATGGTTCCATGTATCCAGCTGCTACCAAACCAGAAGTTCACATATAAAATATAGACAGTTTGTCAATCAAAAAGGTTAAAAAGTGTTTCTAGCAGCACATAGTGAAAACAGGTGGCAAGGGAAATAAAAGTAAGAAAAAAGTCCACTAAAATGGTTTTTATTTCTTTCCCTGGCACAAAAACTGGAGTTAGCTGGACTTCTACCACCTAAAATAGCAAAAAAGATTTAGATGCTTTCACTTTGCTTTGTATTTAAGTATTAGTATTTAGAAATCTGTTCTGTAACACAGTAAACAGCTTAAATTCAGGTCCCAATGAATATCAGTTCGAGTAACTTAGATTGCTGCAAAACAAAATAGTCCTGTCTACATGCATGTGTAATGAAAAGAAGAAAAAAGAATCTGGAAATATTTCCATGTCAGAATTTTTTTCTCATGGCAGAGCAAAAGACTACATGTGTGCATATGCAGAAGTAGGGAAAAAAAGGTTTTCTACTATTATTTGCACAATATATCAATACAAATAGTCTACTGAAGTTAACCCCCTCATATACAAGTTGTTCTAGGTTTCTGTCATAGTTCAGAAAGTAACTCTGAAATAAAATACTAGAGATCTTTTTCTCTTCCCTAGGGCTATCACAATTCAACCACCCATTTCTGTTTAATGAGACAGAAAGGGACAGGTTGAAATCTGATTGCATCATATTTCAAAAAGTTTTGTTTTCCCCATTAGTAGCCACCAAAAGGAACTTAATGGGTTGCTTTGTGTGAGGGTCTGCGTGGGTTTGGGGCAGAAAGAGGAAAGGTGGGAAAGGCTCATGGCTTGTGCACAATTTGACCTTAATATGATGATTTATCTCTTCCTGGAAAGGAGGGAGAGATGAAGATGGGAACTAAAATTCTTATTGATACATTGATTAACTTTGAAGATAATTGAGAAGTAGTTTGCCATTTAGTGTATTTGGAACTTCCCAAAACTTATTTCCATTGATTTGTTCCCTTAGCCAGAACATTCAAATAATTAGCATGGTCAATAAGAACGATGTGTACTTTAGCTTAGTCTGGAGAAGCTTTGCTTTGTAGTCTCAGCAGACCAATTCTAAATGGTCAATTTCAATTTCTCCTTGAAATTCCATCAGATATCACACCTATATTTTCATCTCAGTCTGGTTTTGCTTGATATTATAAGATTCCATTCCTAGTTATCTGGGTTTATAATGTTGATCTTGCTGAATTAATGAAATAACAATCCTATACTTATATCAATCTTTTCTTTCTAAAGATCTTATTTCTCAGTCAAATAACTTTAATGAGAAAGTTGGAATTGACCACCATATTCAGCTTTAAGAAAATAATTTTTAAGAAGTACCAATGTATTTTTCATCTCAGCTGTTTTTTCTTTCCCTGAAATAAAAAACAAAACTGCCTTTTGCTGTTTATATTATTCACTTGAAAAGGAAAAAAAAAACTCTTTGATATTATTGAATTATTGTTTTGAAATGGACCTCAGGACATGTCTAATTTTTATAACAGAAATTTCTATTTAAATAGAAAATTTTAAGAAATGAAGAACCTGTTGGAAGCATGCAACTTCCATCAGGCAGGTCTTAAAAAGCTGCATGACTGACACTACCTTGATTATCTTTGACAGTAAAATGTGAGCTGTTTGCATCTTCCTGAGCCAATGAGAAATGAAAATGGTGACCTTCTGCTGAGTTATCTTGATCCACTGCACTGATGCTTTGAATTAGCTGGAAAAATAAGAGAACAGAATTGTTTAAGAGTAAAAGAATTTCCTTGTCCTTTAAAGCAATAAAAAGGATATAACAGGTACGTTAAAATTAATGTATTGATGTTGAAGATGTGATGTGATTTAGTGAATCTGTATTGAGTGCATAATATGCAAATATTCACCAAATACCCATATAGGCTTATGGAGATATTCTGCAAGTACTTTGCTTTAAGTTTTCATCCATTTGAGACAGGCAGGCATTAAGATCTTGAGAAAACGTAAAATGTTTTCCAGATCAAAGGACCAGGAGCAAATGAAGTCTCCATAAATAAATAAATAATTTAAAAATATATTGAATGTTAGGTTTTTTTTTTTTTTTTTTTTAAATCCAAGGTGAACAGTACATCATTCTACTTTTGAAGAAATCTTTCTATGCAAAACCCATTCCTTTTGAGTCCACAAACACATTAGCATCATTCAACTGATATATTGTAGCTCCAGTGAGTGACATGCATTGACAAGTTCAAGTGCTGATTTTTTGATTCTAGATATTATAACAGATTGATTATGGAAATTTTTGTCTGCTTTATCTCAAGAAAACAAAATAGCCCTCATTTAGAAATATTTCAAACCAGACAGTCATTGCAAGATAAAATAAAAAATGACAGCATTCAAAAGAATGTTTTTCATCTCTGTAAATAAACAACCACATAGTTAATATAATTATAATTTCTGCTAAAAAAAATCTATATTTCTTATATTTATCTGTAAATATTTAATTATCAACACATATTAGTGAACATCCTTGCTGATCAGGAGGAAAGCAAACTGCTGGAAGTCCACCCATTTTCAGAAAAGAGAGGGTCAAATTTGAACTTCGGCTCTATTTTATCAGTTATCTCATGCTTTGTATATATTTGTGGACAAGAACTTGAACCCTCAACTTTTCTCAAACCACACATCACCTGAATGATACAGGCAGGGCTTTAAGTCACTGGAAGTGACTACTGCTGCTTTCCATCTGTGCCTTTGAAAACTCTTTTCTGGTTAAACCCTTTTTGAAATATCTAGAACTTCATCACACATTTTTTTCTTTTCAAGCAAGCCAAGTTTGATGAAGTCATCACAGCAGAGTGCAAAATATGGCTTACTCACCAAAAGCTTTGTTTTCTTAATACTGTTCCCTCTTCAGATGTGACATTTATTTTAAATCTATATTTTCNGCAAGCCAAGTTTGATGAAGTCATCACAGCAGAGTGCAAAATACGGCTTACTCACCAAAAGCTTTGTATTCTTAACACTGTTCCCTCTTCATATGTGAAATTTATTTTAAATCTACATTTTCTCTCTATGGAAACATGAGGACCCTTCAGGGATTTTTTTTGTGGATTTTTTTTTTTTTTAATTGCCATTAATGACAGGAATAACTTTTCTGTGATGTCATGGTGTACAAAGGAGAGAGATTCTCAAGGGATTTTTTTTTGTCTTTCTTCAGAGCTAACAAAATAGCTCAGGTGAGGCAAATACAGGTATAAAAATGCAGGTCAAGAAATCAATGAGGATAAACTGACAGCTAACATTTCCTTGACTACCACCGACTTCATTTTTATAAGAAAACATAGTTCCCAGAATATACTCAATATGAATAGAAATAGGGTATAAAGTTATATATCCAGTCTAAATTGCGAAGAAGGACACATTTCATAATATTTTGCCATCTACCTCAAAAAAAACTAAAAGAGACGGTACCGGCTTTTCTTGAAAATTTGCTGGTTACATGTCACAGATGAGGATAAATCTTGGTATGAATGTACACCTGTCCTTAAAATTCAGGGTCTATTAAGATACACTACATATACAGAATAATATAATGATCAACAAAGACATCTTGGCCATATTTAGTTTGTTTTATTTTGTTCTGTTTTCTTTTTAGCTCAGTTACTTGGTATAGAAAAATTACCCACCTGCATACTAAAAAAAAAAAAAAAGTGATTTTCATTCAACCAGGTATTACCAATGTTTTTTGAAAACATATTTTTAGGAGTATATAATATGTGAAAATCATAAAATTACAGCAGTTGTGAATTAGATACTGTTTTGTTATTTCATTATTGACTCTCATATTTTACATACAGAAGGTATTTGGCTCTGTACATTTTATCTATATCTGATTCAATCAATAAAATTGAGGAGAATGTGGCTAACTGAAAAAAAAGTCCAAACCACCTTCCCTTGCTTTGATCCATCCTGTCCAGTTCTGCCAGAAACCTAAGATTCTTATGGTTGTTCTAAATATATATATAGATACAAATATGGATTTATATATGCTTTCAAAGATTCATCTTAGCAGCAGGGGAAAATTTGAAACACAAGGACAGGGCAAATCCTTATTGTTTACTTCTTGCTGTAGCACTTCTAGTAAGATTCAGCAAAGCCCACATTAGTCTACAAAACATGCAGAGAGCAATAAGTACCTCTGATTTTATTGACTCAGAA